>CM077302.1:16185331-16187831 GCA_039654925.1 Anguilla pacifica
TGCTCTCCTCTCCTCTCCTCCTCTCTCCTCTCCTCTCCTCTCTGCCTGATTGTGCTTGTGTGCTGTCGGGAGGTGGCCCCCGTGCTTCAGTTTTCCGGATCTTTCCAAAGACGCCGCGTTAGCCAAACCGCCAAAATGCAACCCAGGCGACCGCACATTGATTTTAATACCTGTTACGATGAAGGGTCCTCACTCAGGAACTCAAACATTCAGAAGCGAGTTCAGTACCAGTGATATGACCGAGCGGAGCCCCAGTTTGAGAGGAGTGATGTGATTGGTGAAGGATGTGACAGATTGGTGTCTAAGGCAGTGACAGTGTGACTGATCACTCAGCTCTCGACCTGTACATTTGAAGCAGTAACTGTTCTTTTTTCCATCACTTTAACTTTATTCAAAATGGACTTCAGTGGTTTTTTAACTTCCGCACTGTGGTCTGTCCTTTTTAATGTTGTTTTTGATAACTGAATTATCTCGTTCCTCACATCTTTGTCTAATTATTATGACACAGAGCTGCAAATGGCTGACCAGTTTCTAATATACAGACACATTTTTAGTTCATCACGTGCAGGTTTACGTGGCATATTTTATAATTGAGGAAATATATGCACATTTATACCATGTAAGATTATTTTTAAATGCTTATTTGTATTTGTGCAGACACTACCAAACAAGTTCAGAAAAATAATTTAATAAATTTAACTAAATGGTGGCATTTATGAAAATGTCGGGCTACCCCAGCGCTATTTTATGAAATTTAATTTCTAGTCACATTAATCATTTAGAAGAAGGTTTATAAAAAAATATAAATATAAATATATAAATAAATAAACTTGTGACGTGTGAACCCTGAACCATCAGATGGGCTTTTTTTTTTTTAAAGGGAGGGACCGAGTACAGTTGTCGCCACGGCGACTATTGAAGCGTTGCTGAGCCAATTCAGCTCGGCGCTATCAGAGAGAGTGGGTCAACAGCAGGGTCAGGCAGATATGCTCCTGGTGTCCTTCTGCCTGTCAGATGCCTGCTTGGATTAGCCCCGCCTTCTCATCGGAATGTTGGCTGTTTATCCAATCACCTGGCACCTTCATTTGCTGTGTCGCTCAGCAATTTCTGCATAGGACAATACGGCCTGCTCTCTACCATGTATTCATATACGGTACACAGTAAAATGTCCAGTGTTAATTAAACTCTAGCAGAGTTCATACGAGCCCAGCAGTTATTGCAATGTACTCTATCAAGAGTGAAATCGACTGTCAGAATGATTTAATACTGAACTTTTCACTGTTTTACAGAATGTGTGAAACGAAAGAGGATTATCTTATGCCTTTTCATTTGTTTCCTTGTTTTAAAAAGTTCTATGGAAAAGACAATTTAGTCATTTATTGCTATTTGCATTTTAGAATATCAAGGACACAATCTTTGAGCCTCTCTGAATAAATTTTTATTTATTTTTTTTAAAGAAAGAAGTGATTGGAATGAATAATTTGGGACATGGGACAGTGCAAATATGACGTATTAAAAGGCAAAATGACTTCCTGCTGTCATTTAAACTATGGCTGCCCCCTATAAAGGGGTCTTTTGGTGTGGTGCATTAATTGAATTCGGCACTATTTTCCAATAATAATCTGTAAAGTTCATCTGTCCTTCTCTCGCAGGGAGCCTGCTGCGTGTGAGAGGAGACAGTGTCTATTTCGGTGGCTTCATTTATTTTCATGATTCACTGATAATGACTGTCACGCAGGTTGTACATCAGAATTAACCTTCATTTCACTGAGGTATATTGCAATGACAGTCCCCGACACATTTCACCTACACAAAGGGCATCTCCCTCACGCGTTAGCTCCTTCCTCCTGCAGCAGTGCGGATTGTTTGATAGCCGATTAATTTTCATAGGAAACCGAGTGCCGGTTCTCCGAGCGGAAAAAAGGCACACGTTCTCACGGTAAAGCGACTTTCGCCGTAATGATGGTTTCTTTTTTTTTCTTCTTTTTTTAAAATGCCACTTTTGCTAAATTCCGCAGCCGTCTCTGCCCGTGATTTATGCCAACCTAACAAAAGTGCGGCAAATAAATCAGGGGTATTAAGAGAGGTGCTCTCTGATGAATCGGGGGGGGGGGGGGTGGTATTAAGACAGGAGGTATTAAGAGAAGGGTTCTCTAATGAGTCGAGGGTATTATGAAAGGGGCTCGGTAATTTCTATGCAAACCATTAAGAGACAGATATAAATTCCTCCATTTGCTATGGTTGCAGTCAGAAGATTTCATTAGGGAGCTGACATCATATTGAAATCGGCGCCAGATCATTTTCGTCCCATTTTCTCCCTCCTGATCTCTTTGTTCTTCTTGACTTCGTAGATTTTTTTTTCCACAATAAAAGCTCCCTATGTAAATTGAAGTATAGTAATAGATTTTACTGAGCACCACATAGCCCCACCGCAAAAGCACACACACACACACACACACACACACACACACACATCACATGTGCGCTGATTTACCACATT
>CM077302.1:16190331-16195331 GCA_039654925.1 Anguilla pacifica
GCACTGTGACACTGATACGACGGTGGCCCCGCGTCAGTAATTAGCAAGCGTAATCACTAACAGGGACAGGGAGCAGAGGGCAGTGCTGGGGCAGATGGGAGCTTTGAGCCATCTCATCAGCGTGGCACACGGTTCAAACTATCCCCATCAGCCCCAGCCAATCAGCAACAGCCCAGAGGAAGGAGGGCATAGCAGAGAGACGACCCCCCACAGAGGAGAGACAAAACAATATGCCCGCCTTTCCATAACTACAGCGGAGGGAGACAGTAATCCTCCGCACAGCACCCCCCTCTGGCCGGGGTGAGAGTGACGTGCCTTATCCTGAAGGCCAGTGAAGAGCAGGTCACTCAGATAAAATAAATGAGGATATTTATTTAGGAGTTGGGAGGGAGGGTATTTGGGTATGTTTTTTCTTTGTTTAGGGGGGGGGGGCAGGAAGGGGGGCGAAGGGGGTCTATTCCGTCCATGTATTTTAAGGCTTTAACTCGCATGTAAATACAGTGTTTTTGAATTTGACTGGTGTGTGTGTGTGCACATGTATATCCGTGTGTGTGTGCGTGTGTCTGTGTGTGTGTGTGTGTGTGTGTGTGTGTGCGCGTCTGTCTGTGCCTGTGTGTGTGCGTCTGTCTGTGCGTGTGTGTGCGTGTGTGTGTGTGTGTGTGTGTGTGTGTGCGTCTGTCTGTGCGTGTGTGTGTGCGTCTGTCTGTGCGTGTGTGCGTGTGTCTGTCTGTCTGTGTGTGTGTGTGTGTGTGTGTGCGTCTGTCTGTGCGTGTGTGTGTGTGTGTGTCTGTGTGTGTGTGCGTCTGTCTGTGCGTGTGTGTGTGTGTGTGTGCGTGTGTGTGTGTGTGTGTGTGCGTTTGTGCGTGTGTGTGTGCGTGTCTGTGATGTAGAGACGGGGTGCCCTCAGGGTCCCCAGCGAGCTGCTCCAGACGCCGCTGGGTGCCAGACAGAGTTCCCCAGATGAAGATGGATGTCCCGCGTGGCGCGGTGGAGATTTATGTGAGAACGCGCCGTGTGTTTTCTTGGCGGCGTGTGTGTTTGCTGCTCGCCGCCGGTGAGTCAGAACTGCAGGGCGGGATCACGGCGGGGTCACGGCGGGGTCAAACCGCACGTTCTGCATTGGAAACGTGAGCTACTGACACAGCCCGGGCCGCCTGACAACGATCCAATCCTCCTCCCCGTCACAGGAGCGCGGCCCGTCCTGCACGGCTGCAATTATGACACGATCCCAATCTAGTACAATCAGCCAGATTCCCATCATCACCCAGCGGGGAGCTGTTCTGTCCCTCCCCCGCCTACCCCCCTCCCCCTCCCCCTCCTACCCACCCCTCAGCCCCCTTCCTCTCTCTATTAAGTCTGATCTGGATTAAACATCTCTAATGAGAATCTTAAAATTATTGGAAAGACAAATGGGCCATATCTTTCTTTATCTTCAAATACTATTAACTTCCTTCCCAGCAGGTGCCACGCAATTTAAATACATTTCAGTCATTTTCAACGACCCGCAAAACTTTGGGGCGAGGAGGACGAGGAGAAGGAGGAGGAGGTGGTGGTGAGGAGAATGATGATGATTATGAAGATAGGAAGGAGGGGGAGAAGGGGGAGCCAGTGGTGAAGATGAAGATGATGATGATGATGATGATGATGAGTGTTTAGATTGATGCGTCCCACGGACAGATCCTGGCTGCAGCAGGGTTGCCAGCAGTCCCACACTGCAGGGTGTGATTTGGCCACACAGACACCCAGGAAGCACTGGTCAGCTGACCCACGGGAAACAAATAGTATACTAAACATACTTTATATAAACTGTAATTATACTTCAAGTATTCTTAAGTATAAGTACTCAGCATACCATGTTTTCACACGGGGGGACACCCCGTCTAACTGCGTGAGAGCGATGCTTCTCTCAGGCAACGTGAAAACAACAGCATCATACGCAACAACTCAGGGGGAACAGAATCCCCTTTGGTCCAAAAACCTTCCCTTTTAAAAAGAAAAGAAAAAAAAACAGAAAGAAAGAAACAAAATAAAACAGGCTTAATTCGTATTTAAATAAACATCCTCCTCACACTGGATGTATGTATATTCCACGCTGCTGCATTATAGAAACACAGCCTAATGAAAGCACTCATTTGCACTTCACTGACTCTGACTCAGCATGCCACACGGTCTCTTTTCTTCCTCCTATTTTTCCCGCCGTTTCCTGCCCGTCCGAGCCAAACACGAACAGCCTCCAACTGCGGGGGTCCTAAGGCTGAATTATAAATACTTTAACGGCACGTGGACCCGACCGCACTCACAACAAACATGATTAATTTTCGATTGCGTGTAATGTTACCCTCCTGATGGTTCTAATGATGCTAGTTGGCGCAATCAGCCCCTAACAGCTTGTTTACTAATTGATCTGGATCGTTGACAATTCCCCTCACAAATTTATGAATGAACCTGTCAATACAGCCCACGGAGACTCTCAGTCTGCCAGTGAGCGTGGTCTTTAATGAAAACTGCCAGCTCTAACGCTTAAAGATAAGTGCTTTAAAGCTTTGGATGTTTTTATCTGTGTCTTTTGTAAACATGTTCCTTTATTCCCATTTGAGAGATGGTGGCATAAATCAAACACATTCAAAGCACCAGTTCTGCCAAACTTGACCAGTGTCCTGCAACTGGAATAAATGATCAGCATGCTCCAGTAATCCAGCTGTCCAGAGCGACAACACCCTGCCTCTCTGGCCACAGCAAAGATCTACTTTTTAGAGAATCAAAGTCAGACCTGAAAACCTGGAGCTGCTGATCGTCCTTGTGCCTGGTATTCTGTGTGTGTGTGTGTGTGTGTGTGCATGCGTCGCATTGAAGTCCAATTTCGGCAAATTATTACACTCTCCAGGCTCTAACAAACATACAGATGAGCGCTCCTGTTTGACTTCAGAAGTGATAAAAGGGAAAATGCAGTGTTCCTGAGTGAAAAATGGGCTCAAAAGGCCATTCGGTCCCTGTGTGTTTTACTCATTATTTCCTTTCCTCTTGCATTCATCATTTTGCTTTTCTTTCTTTCTTTTTGTAGTGTAATTGTGCAAACATATCGCACGCCATCTCGATAGCAGGGGTTAAACAGAAATCAATAGACCCCCTATTCATATTGAGCCGGCTCCAGTTCAAACAATTTTATTTCCCTTTAGCTTCATAACGCTAATAAAGACATGATTAGCCGCAGAAAAACACTTCTCCACTTACTGCGTCTGATTAAAGAGCGGGAGATGAAGAGGAATTTTAATGAAATATTCAGTGAAAGAGTGTCATGCAATCTAACCACTTCTTTTTGGTTTCAGATGAAACGGTAAATTGGATTACACTCATCATTATCTGATTTCCACAGACTGCTCTCGAATTTCATCTCCTGAGCTGAGAGCCAACATGGCAGCCCTGACACTACCCATCGGCCTCCCTGCGTCTAACCCATGAACAGACCCACCCCTCAGCCAATAAACCAGCTCTGCGCTGAGTTAGAATCCCTTCTCCACCATCATCATCATCATCACCATCACCACCATCATATTCATCATCACCATCACCACCACCATAATCATCAGCATAAACAAACATTAAGAAGGTCAGCTATTCAGGAAATTATAAAAACCTGATTCCTTATCAAAATATGTCACGAAGCACATTCATAAAATCCATTAGATTAGACGGGTTTTAGTTGCATGGAAACATTGACAGCACAAAACTGACAATGCAAGCTTTCTATCTACGCATCAACCCAAAAATGATGAAAAAGGAGATCCACGTTTTGACGCTGGTTATATACAATTATTTAATTTCCATACTCCGCATTATGAATACAATGTAATTATATAATGCTTACATTGCTGCAGCACTTTAATTAGGAGTTGACCACACAAATTTCCCTTCAGAAGTGGGTGGCGGGTGCTCAGAAAAGTTTGGGAACATCTACGTGGCCTCTGCTACCATCCGTCCCTTCCCATCTAATCCCAGTTTAACAAGCAGAACTAGATAGTGAAGTACCGAGGAGGCCTCAGCAAAGAACAATAGTCTCCCCCCCCCCCCCCCCGACCCTCCACGGGGCTAAAGGACTCATGTAAAACAGCGCCTGACCTTTAAAGTGCCGCACGGTAATAAACAGCCCAGGCGAGGCAGCCGCTACCCGTACAGAGGGATTCTGGGAGTTTTAATCAGGCACGTGTAGCTCCAGGTACAGCCCGCGGCCGCATAATTGATCCCCAAAGGGGAAGGTCTCACCTACGCCGGTACTACCAGGAGATACCGTACCCTTTCGCTGCTGGCCACGGAACAATCCATTTAGATTCAAACCCGGAGCCCCGCAAGGCCCCGGCTGTCAGGTGTACTGTGCCCCGCACGTTCCTGGCGATATATTAAAGCCCCTCTCCCCACAGCTCAGCTCTTCAGTGTTTGCCTTTTCTTTTTTGCATAAATAGTGTTTTTAAAAAAGGGAGCTCCACATTAATTGCTCGCAGCTCTCTTCACACAAAAGGAGTTATGTCGCATAATGTTACAATATAGAGCTTTTTTTTTCTAATTTAACAGCTTGCGAAAAGTTTGAAATCAAGCGGGTTGGAATTTCGGTTCCTGATTTTCAAGAGGAAGGCGCTTAGTTTTTAATAGTTTTCCTCAGTTTATTTCGATGATAGAAGACCTACGGCCCATCACAAGATTCTCAAAAAAAAGATTCTAAAAATTCTCAAAGGAATGTGCGGATTTTCAATCATAATAAAGGAACTGTATGCTCCTGCACACACAGTAATGTACTAATGGGGACCTATGCACTGCGTTACAGGTTGCTCTGATAAATAAATAATAGACAATTGGACAATGTAAAAACACAGCAGAGGTGTTATTTCTGGTAGAACACTGAAGGCTGTTTCTGGAATGTTATACAGAGCCTAATCTGCCCCCCACCCCACCCATCCCGTCTTCCCTCAGGGTGGCACACCGGCTCCCAACTGACAGATCTTTTTCAA
>CM077302.1:16200331-16275331 GCA_039654925.1 Anguilla pacifica
GGGCCAGGCAGCGGTGTGGAAAGCGGCCTCTCACACACAGACGCGCATCACCTCACCTCCCTCCTCTCCTCCTTTCCTCTCCTTCTGCGGCACCCGAATTATTCAAATGTTAACATGACGGGACTCCCTCTGATATTCCAGACTAAAGGGTAGGCAAGGCAAAGGGGCTGCAGCAGTGCCATTCAGCAGACTGCAGAGTGTAATCCTGCTCCTTCATGCCCCGCCAAAGCTTTCTCCCGCGAACACGACCGGATCGTCCACTCTTTTTAAAGTCAGTGCATCATAGCAGCATCTCCACTATGCATAAAAAAACATACTATATGAGCATTTGGCTATCTGTTTTTATTGTCAAATTATATCATCACCACTCTCAGTATATGAAAATAGTTTATTAATAATAATAATAATAATAATAATAATAATAATAATAATAAAATAAATAATAAAAGTTTTGATAAATGGGTTTATCATCTTTCTCTTTGAGGGTAAACCCTCATGTACAGACTAACACAGGGAGGGGGAAGTGTGTGTGTGTGTGCTGTGGGGGTACTAAGTAAAAATCTCCCTAATTTCAGGACACAGCAGCGGCTAAGTCGGCACAGAGTCCTCTTCCTCTTCCTCATCCTCTGAGCGTTCGTCACATTGTGGCTTAATTTACCGCTGTACCGCGCAGAGCCGCACAGAGCCGCACAGAGCCGCGCAGAGCCGCACAGAGCCGTGCAGAGCTGCACAGAGCCGCACAGAGCTGCGCAGAGCTGCGCAGAGCCGTGCAGAGCTGCACAGAGCCGCACAGAGCCACGCAGAGCCGCACAGAGCCGCGCAGAGCCGCGCAGAGCTGCGCAGAGCCGCGCAGAGCCGCGCAGAGCCGCGCAGAGCCGTGCAGAGCTGCGCAGAGCCGCGCAGACGGACGCTACCCTTCAACCGCCTCGCCGCTGAGGACGATCACCCTCTGCTCTCCCCCCAGCGCTGTCTGTCTGACAGAGTCTCACATCTCCCCCCGCCCGCCTTTTAAAGTGCATTCAACTGTCAGACAAAGAAATTAATACCCCAAAGTGACTGTATTTTAATTAAGCAATTTCATGCAAATTACAAAAATCTTTTTTTTTTTTTTTTTTTAGATTGTTGAAATAATATATTGCGTGAAATGGAAGGCTGGCTGATCTGATATGCATGGAGTGTTCTTCTTTCAGGCTCTGAAAGAAGACAGAGAAAATGAACTGAAATGCTAATGTCTAATCTATTATGCAAACAGTCAGATACTTACACAGATATACATGCTTCTCTTGGCATGGCTAAACTTGGCTCTTTAATTTAATGCATTTGACGCCTGAATCGCAAAGTAATCTTCGTTTTTTTTGAGTGGGGCTTTTGGGATTGGTTGTGTGTTTTTTTTTTTTCTTTTTTAGGGACAGGAATGAGACTCAAGCAGTCCCAGCTCTGGGAGGTGAGATTATTTAGATACTGCTTTCTGCACTCGTCCACCACACACCCATACCCGAATGGGGCGAGGGTTGGGCGGCGGGGGGGGGGGGGGGGGGTGAGAGTTACAGGTGGCATCCATTAAAGTAGCAGCAGACATGACAAGGTAATGATGCTGGATAAAGACATTCTCCTGGTCTCTGCGTCTGAATAATAGTTTAGCTTGACATACTCAGGTGGAAATGAACTGAAATAAAACACAACTTTTAGAAGATAAAGGACAAATGCATGAGATTATGTTAAAATATCTATATATACACATATATATATGCTGCAGAAGCACAGACAGCAGCAGCACTCCATCATGACACGCTGGCCACTCTCATTCACACTTTACTCCTCCAGCCATTATAAAGTCAAGATTTATCTTTTTTTTTTTGTTCAGCAATCTGTGCACCCTGTCTCAGATCACGAGATGGTGACACGAAGTGGGGGGGGGGGGGGGTACCACTCTCAGTGTTTGACTGTTTTTGTCTGCGTGTCATGAAAAGCCGGTCCCAGAACAGAGAGCTTCTCTGGCTCTTCAGAGAGAGAGGGTCGTAAATCACCGAAAAGAGTCTGCAGTTCTGACAGCCTGGAACAGCTCAATCTCCAGCCCCCCACCCCCGCCCCCGTCCCGCACGACCGGCGGGACGTCCCGCTCAGTCAGGCTCCGCCCCCCTTCCCCGAGCCCCTCGGACAGATTTACTTTTGTCATCAGCTGAACTGACTCTGCTGGGGCCACTGCACCACAGCATTACTTATTCATGTAGGGTTTGTTTAAAACAAGGGGGGTTCATGTGTGAGGTGCTAAGCTCTTGGGCGATATTAAAATTTCATGAAGGACTGACCAAAAAGTTGTGAGCCATATTTAATCCTCTAAAGCCCGACCCGGATCGTTCTGCTTATTTCCTCTACCTGCTCGGCCTCCTCGCTGTAGCCCAGCACTAAGCAAAACGATGAAGTAAAATGAGACAGCGAAATGATCATCAATGATCACAAAGTGAAGCATTTCCTTTCAAGGATATTTTTGGCAGTGCTGTGGGGAAAAAGAAAAACACAGCTGAGAGATTCATTCAAACTTTACAGGCGTTTAACAGATACTCTGGTCCAGAGTGGCTTGCAATGGGAGCACAAGAGAACAGAGCAGTGCAGGATTCCCCAGAGGGGGGGAAGCTCAGCCTCAAGAGACACAGCAAGTGCATGAAGTGAAGATTTTATTGACAACCTGTCAACCATCCCACTGACGACGAAAAGTTTTCCATAAAAAGAACAAGACTACCCGTATGAATATGAAACTACATTAAACAAACAACAGAAAAGAACAACAGCCTCTATAAAATAATAATACATAATTAATAAAAAGATCAATCAATAAAGAAGTTACATCTAATCTGTCACAGTCTGGGTTGAAGACGTCTTTATTTCTTAGGTAAAGGACACATAAGGACACGTGTGGATTGAATCTCACCCACTGCCTCTGTCTTCTTGCATAGGATTGGAAGGGGGGGGGGGGGGGGGCGGGACAGAGAGACTCCATAAATCAGGGCTCTGAGGGGCTGTCTCCCCCTCCATAATCAGGGTCATTCTTTAGGCAGAGCCGCCATCACAGGACCGTCCCGCGTTCGCACTCACTCTGCTTCTGCCTAAACAAACAGCTCAGCCACAAAGCGGCAAACAGGACTCGGGTCAACCTGACACAAAGCAGAGGGGAACCTACCCCTGGAGCATTTACCCCTGGAGCATCTACCCCTGGAGCATTTACCCCTGGAGCATTTACCCCACGGGGATTCCTGGAGAGGAGGGGGGAGGGACGGTACTACAAAAAGTATGCGCGTGCGTGGGTGTGTGTGCATGTATGCACATCTTAATGTTATACACTTCACTAGAGGCTTCTGGATAAACACAAGTATTATTATTATTATTATTATTATTATTACTATTATTATTATTATTATTCTAAACACAAAGACACACACACACACACATCTCAAATTAATAGTTGTTGTTAACAAAGACAACTCATTAGGGCAATGTTTAGGGGATGGATTTGCTACCCCTGTGAAAGGGACTGTGAAAGAATGATAAATGCATTGGAGACAGGCGGCTGCCATTGGAGACCGCGGAGCGAGAAGAGGCTAAGCAGGATAAATAATGACTACAGCCATTTCCCCACAGGAAGAACTATTTTAGTACAAAGGAAGGAGATGACAAGCCGGCTTTACACACAACATACAGCCAGAGTAAATATCACCTGCTTTACACAAGTCCTTTCCCATTTCTGGCTATGCTTCCACTGAATAAATCGACCGCATTTGTGAAATGACAACCTCCAATGTTCTCCTTCGAGCATCCGAACGCGTTCTCAGTAGTGGCACGTTATTCGTGAATGATTTGTTCGTTTTGAACAAATTTTTTTGGTGAACGAATTGTACCGACACAACTCCATGTAAAGATTTGTTCATTTGGCTCAGTTCTTGGTAAGTTGCGAACTTACCATTTGCTGAAGCTGCAGCTGCTCCTGCTGAACTATTTTCACCGCCGGGCTGGGAGGACTAGAACGGGAATACTATATTCGGCAAGCGAGTGTTTTATTAATGGCAAAGTATTCGAAAATGACTCGAACAACAACGGCCTTTCTCCTGCTAACTGTAATCCCACATATTAATAATGCCAAGGTGCTATAATTGATATAACTGTCCACAAATATAAATCTTGATGGCTTAACCTTGGTCTCGTTAAATCTTATATCAGATCTATTATCTGTTGAGCACATTAGTTACTTTTTTACAGATGACTTTTCCCCAGAAAGAACTGAGATTTGAATTCAGTAAATGTGTGTGTGCTCCAGTTGATTTTTTAAATTTGTGAAGAGAGCAGTGGTTAGCTGGGTGCCTAAAAGAAGAGCACAGTACACCCCCCACTACAACCTGATTTGCAGGAGGAACATCCCCAATAACACAGGGCCCCAACAGTATGCTACCTGGGTTTAGAGTCTCCGTAGCTGTACGTGTTACACCTGAGTTTCAGGTGAATTTAAAGGATGGATATTGGCACTATTAAGAAAACTCTCTGTGCTGTGACAGGCCTACACACAGTCATTAAAAAAGAACTCCCAGCATGCCACAGACTCACAGAACCCACGCTGTGGCCGTCACTAGACCCAGCCTCAGCTCATGAGGTGGGGGGGTGGGGGGGCCGTCGCCAGGTGAGCAGAGGCGGGAGTAGCAGGCGAATTAAAAAGTTGGGAAGACGGAGCGGAGTTTGGAAAAGGAGTGGAGAGGACATGTGACAGCCCGTTACCTGTCTTTACCAGGATCCTTATCATGACACACAGCCCCCCCCCCCCCACCCCCCTCTCTCTTCCTGCGCCTGCTTTGGCACGCTGCCTCAGCCACCTGCCCATCAAACACCCCTCCTCCTCCCCCCACGGCCACCCCCCACCCCCCACCCCCCCGTGACACAGACCGGCAGCGAGAGGTGAGGTGACAGCGCTGACGGTCACTCCTGATGCGATGCCGTAACGCTGGCTGACAAGAAAAAGGTCCTGCCTGTGACACCGTTACATAACGCGAGGGGGGGGGGGGGTAACACGGAGGCTTGTCACCGCACAGCTGTTATCAAATCACCTGCGAGCGCCTTCAGAGGCGACCCTGGAACAGCGCCCAAACCTCTGCTGGGTTTCAGACGCACGCCAGGCTGCCGTGGCATGCCACTGGGGGGGACATCAGCTCACAAGAAAACGCCTGAAATCCCCCCCCCCCCCCCCCTTTTGCTGTCACCCTGCCTTCAGCGCAGGGCCCGTGTACGGTGTCCTCACTGGGACATGCCAGCTTCCACAGCCTGACTCCCCATGCTCATTATTCCACAGCATCGGCCATCAGCCTTCTTCACATCGCTGTCATTTTTCAAAATGGCTTCCGCTGTTAAAGTTTCCACATCACGCCCTGCCTCGGACAACATGACTGCGTTTGCAGTGACCCAGTAACGGTCCAGCTGTACCGCACACGAGCACTCCTGACCCTCTAAAACAACGTGTCCAAAAAGTGCCAAAGAACCCTAACATACAAATTAGCTGTAACACCATGGTTTAAATATAATTCAATGGATTTTTTTATGTCTGAAGCAACAATGCTGTTTTATCCAGCTTGATTTCCCCACGCGCCGTAAATAAAGTTCTGCCAAATAGAATTTAAATTAATTCCACTCGAGCGCAGCCTCATGCACAATGTTTTTTTCCATCGAAGGCATTTACTGGTGAAAGCGCAGCATTAAGTGCCTCAGGAATAAGAAAGAAGTGGCAAGAAATCACTTCTCAGAACAAGTTAGCAGTAAATGACTGTGGGACTGTGGTTTCATGCCTGAACGCTGTCTCGAACACACCACACCTCAGGATGTAATTAATTGTGTTGGGCACTGGCAGTGTGCAGATATGGCAGCCAATCGATACTTAGTTTCAGCCACTTTAAAACACAAACGCCACTTATAAGTGCTCTCCGTTCATCCTTATTTACAGACAGAAAACAAGCATTCATTCATTCATTCATTCATTCACTGCCCCTGCTTGAAGTCAACTCCAGAGATCTGCACAGCAGGATAAGGACATATTTAGCCTGAAGAGGTTATGTTCCATATTTCAGCAGAGTAATAAAACTGTAAGTGTAAGTACATATGATAAATATGCATCTTTTGGTAAATATATTGTAAATATACTATACAGGAATATTGAGTAAGGTTTAAAAATCACACAAAAAAAAGTCTGGTCCTTTAAATGGAGCCTACACTCTAGCAAAGGGGGGGGGGGAGGGGCGGGGGACAGTTTTCATGCTTTCATTAGCAATTTAGTGGATTGATGAATGATAATCATCTTCATTTCATTTCTCTTTCTCTCGTCCAAAGAAAAGAGAGAGATGACGGGGGGGGGGGGGGGGGAGGGGGCGCGGGCGGAGGGGGAGGGGGAGGGTGAGGGCCCTATTCATTTCGAGAGCTGCATCGTGCTAATTTATATGCTTTACATATCAAAGACCACAACAGCACGCCAATTTACCGTAAGTATTCAATTTACTTACATAATTACATTACATTGCAACTCTTACAAAATGGCACCTAAATGCACTTAGATCTGTGTTATAAAACACAATAAAGGGAAGTAGTTTCCTGAAGGGCAGACCTGTAGTTTCTGCTGCTTGTCCAAGGCTCATCTCCCATCCCTAAATATATGTGTAACCCTTTATTTTAAAAAAGGGTAATTACCTTCATTATAAGCATATAATAACACAGGTAAAAAAAAATTTAAAATCTTAAAATGAACATGTGCAGACTGGAAAGTAATTGTTTTTAATTCTCAGGACATTAAACTGTACTGAACTCAGTTATAACGCTGTAATAAATTAGTTATATGACCAACAGTGATGAGGCATTACATTATTTATGCCATTACTTTATGGGTGAGCACTGGGTTTAGTTCATGGTTAGGGATAAATCAATGTGTGTTTTTGGCCCACTCCTTACAAAGAAACACAGGCTGAAAACAGGCCGGACACAAGGAAAGCTGTGTTTTTCAAACCCACGGCCGTCCTCGACCCCGTGGAATTTCCACACTGACAGCCGTCGATCGGTCATCGTTGATACAATGGAGTGAAGTGGAGAAGGGACCTTCTGACAGAGCTCGGCATCTAATGAGTGCGAGGCTATCGATCAGCGCAGACCCTGGGCTGCGCAAACAGACAATAGATGAGTTTCTCTCTGGAATCCGCTCATGTAAAGGCTTCTGCATCCGTCCGAACAGAGCAGTGTACGAATTCAGCCCCCCCCCCCCACCCAAGAAAAGCCTGAACACAAAAGGCAACAAACACAGCCAGCTTTAATGAAACGACCACAGGGTCTGTTTACATTCATTTCAACACATTCCAAAGGTCTCCAGCAGTCTGTAATGATTTCTCTGCGGTCAGATTAACAAAATCAAACGGGGCTTATTAAGACGTGATTAACACGCCGTTTTTCTTCGTTCAAAATTAACAGCTGCCCACTTTCCCTTTCAAAGGGCAGAGCTAAGCCTGTTTAAGAACGACAAATAAGAGGTCTGAAGTGAAGGCTAACAGCATTAGCTGCATAAATGAGCAGCAAAAACAACGCTGGCGTGTCTAGCCATAATTATAAAGCTGCAGAAGAGGATTATGGTGCTGAAGACAGAGATTATGTGTGTCCTTATGATCCAGTGGCAGTTTCATAACATTTCTAACAGAAGCTTTTGATACAACTTCCACTTCTCTAACTATACCTATTTTTTTGTCTACCTAAATGGATGACACAGACCTGAACCTGAATGGCGAATCAGAACAAATAAATTTGCACAATTAGTAGAAATATGAACTGTCCTGTTGCTGCACTGACCAATCAGAAATTAACATCATTAACAAAATGTGTGCAGTACAGCAATGATGAACAAGAATGCAGTAACAAACAAACTTTTCAGAGGACTGATTAACTAATTACCTGAACAAAATTCGCTTACTGTAAACGAAAGCCCCCCAGCATCAACAATAGCCTCCCACATCATTGCACTAAATATAACAATTTAGAGGAAGCCAGTATTACAAAAATCAATATCATTATAAAAAAATATTTGTATCATTTTCACAGAGGAAAAGACCTTCAGTTCTGCTTCAAACATTCCTCTTATCATTGATAATTACACTGATATGAATGATCAAATGAGCAGAGTGTACAGGAAGCAGAGTGAAATAATCTCTGACAACATTATATTAGCTCACGCTTATACCATGAATAATTATACTCGCCACGAACGTCCCGCATTAAATTATAATTTTGCGCATTTATGCATTATTACAGTATTTTATCTCGACAAATTTCTTATTTATATTTAATTGATGTAAATGCGCTCCGTAGCCAAGAGATGCTTTTGCGTTAATGAGTTTACACTTAAAAGTGCTGGTACAGAATGAGTACTTAAATGCAGAAAACTAGGGGGTGTGGGGGGGGGGGCAATTAAGCAGACAGCCCTACTGAGAGGAGCAGATGTGTTTTCCTTTGGGGGGGCGGGGGGACTGTCCTCGAGCAGCGCTCTTAAACGTGCTATTAAATGATCGCACGAAGCCTGAGAGAGATGGGACAGAACGCTGGAGAGAGCAGCACTGCGATGCGGTCCTATGGCTTCAACCGCACCGGCTCGGAGACGGACGGACCCCATAAATCATGCTTCCCTCACGCCGCTCGTCAGCTCTCTCTCTCCCTCTCTCTCTCTCTCTCTCTCTCCCTCTCTCCCTCTCTCCCTCTCTCTCTTTCTCTCTCTCTCTCTCTCTCTCTCTCTCTCTCTCCTCTCTCTCTCTCTCTCTCTCTGTCTCTCTCTCTCTCTCTCTCTCTCCCTCTCTGTTCCTCTCTCTCTCTCTCTCTCTCTGTCCCTCTCTCTCCCTCCCTCTCTCTCTCTCTCTCTCTCTCTCTCTCCCTCTCTCTCTCCCTCTCTCGCCCGCTTTCCATTACCGCCGGAGTGCGATGGTTCATAATCGGCGATCGTTGCCGTCCGCGCCGTTTAAAATCCGGCCCCGGCAACCGTTCGCGGGCCCGCGGCGCGGCTCGGCTCGGCGACCCCTTTGTCTGAGCTCGTCCGAAAAGGAGCGGGGCACGAAGCGCCCGTGTCTGCGGACGCAGGGAAGCTCGCCGGTCGCGTGGAATCAGCCGGAGGAGGAAAACGCAGTTACAGGAGAGAGCTGAAGCCAGAGACACAGTCACACGCAGAGCTCCATTAAACGCCACTGCTGCTCTGTTCTCACAGTGCTGTATATGCACACAGTATGTACCGTGTGACTTGCAAAGCACTTGACAAATGATACATCATGACAGGGGGCTTCTTTTCAAAAATGTCCTGAATAAAACCTATCCTAAGGCAAGCACTTAGCGAGCGCTTGTTCATAAAATCATCATGAGGTGTTAGTTGACAAATAGGACAGCATCAACACTGAAAGCATTTACAGCATTTTACTTTAGGATTTGACACATGTATTTATGCTGACTAAAAGCTTTAAGTCCAATATAACTCTTTTTATCTGGGAACTTTAAATATATATGACAAGCACGACTATCTCGGAAAACATTCTTGAAGCTGAAGGTTACATAAATTCGCTTACATTTATTTATATAAGATGCTATTATGCATATGACACCAATTCACAACTGGCACTAATTTATCTGATTAAACTACTGTACTTGGCTAAGCCAAAGAGAAATGCATTAGCACTGAAAGAGACACAGCACACATGAGCAGACACACAAACACACACACAAAATTTCAAACTAGTACACACTCACACACACATGCTCACACACACACACTCACACTTGCATATATGCACTACATTACATTACAGGCATTTAGCAGACGCTCTTATTCAGAACGACTTACACAACCCCCCCCCACCTTTTTAAGAAGAACGTTCGAACAGAAAATTCTCTCTCCCAGTTTGAATTTGTTATCCCTGATTTCAGTGATATCTCTTCATAGCAACAATTACACAGCTATTTCAATGCGCACGTGCCTGATCCAAAGGACAAGGCCTGTTGTTCCCCAGGCGGTGAAAACACTCAGTTACA
Source organism: Anguilla pacifica (assembly GCA_039654925.1). Taxonomy (NCBI): domain Eukaryota; kingdom Metazoa; phylum Chordata; class Actinopteri; order Anguilliformes; family Anguillidae; genus Anguilla; species Anguilla pacifica. The sequence continues at coordinate 16,210,397 of CM077302.1, forward strand.
CCTTTTTCTGTAACAGTAGCCAGCCGCCATAAATCAGACAAAATGATTTATGAGTATTTGTCTGCCTGTGATCCAGCTTAAATTCGGAGGTCTTACATCACAACTTCCGAACCACACAATAAACTGAAAGCTGAAGATACACTGTCAGAAAACGCGAGCTTCTGCAAATCACTGACATAAATCTAAGGGAAGACTCCTGAGGCCGCCAGGCACTGTGAGACTGGAACAACAGCTGCAGCATCCTGCTGAGTATTCTACACAGTCAGGTGTCTGCCTGGCCGTTTTTCACTCTCTCTAAATATATATGAATATAAACATGTGAACTGAAGTCCTTAACACGTACATGTCAGCTAGTGCAAAGACAGCCCAGAACATCAACTGTCGCACGGAAGGCTGCTATCACTGGATCACAGCACTGAAACAGCACCTGACGGACGGACAGGCGGACAGACAGACAGACAGACAGACAGACAGACGCACGTGGGCCGGTCACACAAACTCCCGCTCCTCCTCCCCCTCCGCAGCTGGGCTAAGCGTCGGGAAGCCCAGATGAAGGCCTGTCCGCGTCTACACAAAAACAATTTAGAAGCCTCTTCCTTCCTGACTGCGGTGGCGCGGAGCGGCGCGTGTGAGATTTCCCGCCCACCCCTGTCTGACAGCGCGCTCCGACGCTCGCCTCCTCTCAGCTCAGCCCGTCACGGTTCAGGCGATGTATTATGTCCCGTTTATTGCATTTATTTTATGTTATTGTTATTCTTTTCACCGGGATTGCTGTCTCCGACAAAGAGCTTGTGACACGTATCTTACTTTATTTTTTTACTGAATGTTTTACTGCGTGTATGCAAGCTTCTCATGGGCTCTCATCCGCAAAACCAGGGAGGCTTGTGATGGTGGAGCAGGCCTCTCTCTCATCCAGAGGGGAACCTGTGTTACCCCAGACAGGGCTGGCCAGAGCCTACTCCTAATTCAGACAATCTTGTTTTCTTTACGTTGTGTTCAGGTGCCATGGCAACGTCTTTATTGCAGATTGCGAAACCACCGAACTGGAAGAGGTGAGAAACATTCTCTGTCATTTTTCGACAGGGAAAATGAGCTCAGGTGCGTTCTGACTACCTAAGTGTTATTTCTTTATTAAACTGTTCAATACAGAGTTGCTGCGTGGTTGAAATGCCTTCTATTCCCATCAGAAGGCAGGAAAAGAATTTCTGCCAGTGTCGGGTAATGCCTTGTTCATGGCTTAGTTCAAACCACCTTAGAAAAAGGAAGGAAAAAACACTGCAGATTCTGACACATATCCTTGAGTTCCCTTTCAATCACTTGTCTGTTCGTACCATAGCACATGTCAGTTCTGACGTGCGATGGAGCTGAGCCGTGAAGCGCTTGTTCAGTCAGGTCTCACTTTGCAGGCTTATTTTTAAGGCTTTTCCCTCCTCTCACGTCCGTCCGTGTGGTTCCGCTGTCGAAGCCAGGCAGCGCGTCGCCCGCCGAGCTCACACGCAAGACGTTAAAATACCGTCACACGGGCCTGTCCGAGGCGGTCCACACCGATGACCTCGGCCGCCGTGCAGGACCAGGCCGGGCGGGCGTGGGCGCGGCTCTCCGAATTGTCGTGACGCGGCGAGCAGATTCCTTAAACACGCGCGTCGCATGTGGAGGAACCGCCGTGACCCTCAACAGCCCGAACAGCAGAGAACACTCAGACAGCTCTCCACAGGCCTGTGGAAAACTCCTCGAAGGACATATTTTAGAGCCTGACCCCCCTGCCCCAATCTCCCCCGCCCCCCCACCACCCCAAACCCGCCAAACCCCCATGGGGGTCTTCGGTCCTCCCCTCCTCTTGTTCAGAGCGCATTAGCAGCCAGTGACATCACTTTCTCCGTCTATTTTCCCTTGTTGTCGGAGGAACAGCCCGAGGGCATGGCAGCGAGATCCGACAGCGGGCCAGAAAGTGGGGTGGGGCAGCGGGAGCTGTACCCCCCTCTCAAAAACGGTACGAGCTCTCCCCTCTCAAACCACAAGAGCTGATCTGCTGCGCTTTATTACCTCATTCCCCCACGCCAACACAAACAAGGACCGTCTGTTTGCTTATCATCCACCTGTCAAGCACAATTAGTGAGTGAGAGCTGTGATCACAGCGCTGGCAGGCTTGCCTGAGACGGGCTGAAGGCTCAGCTGTGCGCTCAGGAGGATTTCACCCGAGAGAAAACATTCAAGGGCGAAGAAAAACAAAAAACAAAACAAAAAACTCACAAAAGCATCCCTTCAGGTACCTGCACAGAACACCTGCGTTACATCACAGGCATTACAGACTGAAGCACAGAACACCTGCGTTACATCACAGGCACTACAGACTAAAGCATAGAACACCTGCGTTACATCACAGGCATTACAGACTGAAGCATAGAGCACCTGCGTTACAGCACAGGCATTACAGACTGAAGCATAGAGCACCTGCGTTACAGCACAGGCATTACAGACTGAAGCACAGAGCACCTGCGTTACATCACAGGCACTACAGACTAAAGCATAGAACACCTGCGTTACATCACAGGCATTACAGACTGAAGCACAGAGCACCTGCGTTACATCACAGGCACTACAGACTAAAGCATAGAACACCTGCGTTACAGCACAGGCATTACAGACTAAAGCACAGAACACCTGCGTTACATCACAGGCACTACAGACTAAAGCATAGAACACCTGCGTTACATCACAGGCATTACAGACTGAAGCATAGAGCACCTGCGTTACATCACAGGCATTACAGACTAAAGCACAGAACACCTGTGTTACAGCACAGGCATTACAGACTGAAGCACAGAACACCTGCGTTACATCACAGGCACTACAGACTAAAGCATAGAACACCTGCGTTACATCACAGGCATTACAGACTGAAGCATAGAGCACCTGCGTTACATCACAGGCATTACAGACTAAAGCACAGAACACCTGCGTTACAGCACAGGCATTACAGACTGAAGCACAGAACACCTGCATTACATCACAGGCATTACAGACTGAAGCATAGAGCACCTGCGTTACAGCACAGGCATTACAGACTAAAGCATAGAACACCTGCGTTACAGCACAGGCATTACAGACTGAAGCATAGAGCACCTGCGTTACAGCACAGGCATTACAGACTGAAGCACAGAACACCTGCGTTGCGATTCGCATCGCAAACGGCTCTCCAGCGAGATGGGAATCTGACGGTTTCTGACAGGCATCACAGTCATGTCTGGACCAACCCACCGGCTGGAACCGCAGAACGTTCCAGAACACTGAACACTGAGGCTCAGAGATCAGGTGTAACGTCAAGAGCATGACCAGATCCACGAGAGGAACAGGGTAACGTCCTGTAGGACAGCTACTGGAACATTGTGCAAGTATGGATTGAGTACGCAGGGCATTGCACGCGCGCACACACACGTGCATACATACACACGCACACACACACAAATACACAAATATACACACACACACACACACACACACACACACACGCACAGAGCTTTTCAGAGAGCCTGGCTAGTGCCGCTGTTTGTGCTATTTACACGCAGGGCTCCACGCTGCCAGGAATTAACATAATGTTTTGTAGACGTGCGCTCATGGGATCTGAACAGAAACATACTGGCGCTTAACGAACAAGTCTGAGGCTCCGCAGACTAAATTAGGAAATTCATTACAGCAGTTAAAGCGATCTGGAGGGAAATTGAAACATTCCACTGCTAATCTACAGCTGATCAGCAATAAATTATTATACCCTGTTTTCCTTAATTCATGCTAATTTCGCCCAATCAATGTGTCCCTGTAATTCCAAAACCACAGGAGAGCTAATTATTTATTGGGTTGTTTGTGCGCGTGTAACATATTCGTTTTCCACAGGACTGTCTTTTATCTATTTATTTATCTTAGCATACTTGGTTTTATTCTATTTGATTTCACTTTTATTTGACTCAACCCTGATTGTCCTCTCTTGTGTTCTGAGCATTATTCTGTGCATCAGTCTCTCGGGTGAATCTCCAGTGTTTCCTCACTCCCTTTTTCTACTCTAGTTTTGACTCTGCCCAGACATACTGTACTCACTGTTTTATTAGGGGTCCAAGCAGCGAAGCTGGTGGAACCCTATTGTATCTGTTAGGATTATTATTATTATTATTATTTTTCTCCGCTAAAAGTGTCTGAGGCTCAGCAACCATAAGTACTAGAGCAACCAAATTCGGCAGGTGGGTTCCTATGGCCCCCCACTACTCAGGCACTAAAAATCACCTATGTCGGCCAGATGGTGGCGCTATAACAAAGGGTTTTGCGTAAAAGGCCATAACTCTCACACCATAAGTTAGATCAACACAAAACTTCATCAACCTATGCATCTGAACGTGCTCTACAACTTTGCCATTGGCACCACCTGTGTCCGCCATATTGTTTGCCCGCCATTTAGACTTTTTAGTTGGGGCGTGGAAGTTTTCTCCACTAAAATGTCTGAAGCTCAGCAACCATAAGTTGTAGACCAACCAAATTTGGTAGGTGGGTTCCTATGGCCCCCCACTACTCAGGCACGAAAAATCACCTATGTCGACCAGATGGTGGCGCTATAACAAAGGGTCGTACTTTTAAAGGCTATAACTGCCACACCGTAAGTCCGATCAACACAAAACTTCATCGACCGATGCATCTGAATGTGCTCTACAACTTTGCCATTGGGAGCACCTATGTCCCCCATATGGTTTGCCCGCCATTTGGCCGTTGTTATTAGGTGGGGTGCGGAAGAGCTGTGGCTCCAAATCTAAACGGTTACGACATCGAGTAAACTTCTTTACGGCAAGCAACATCCATGGCGACGCAAGTAATCCGACACCGTAGGGTCTAGTTTTTATCAGTGAGGGGACGGTCTGAACGTCGGGGAAGCAGTGGAACACAGTGCCAGACATTATTTGAAGACAGTATCGGGTGAGTTCGTTTAGTCTTTGAATCTGTCATTATGCTGAGAAATAGCTAAACCATTTTATTGATAGGTTCTGAGTTTCTGTGCAAACGCGCGAAAACACGCTGGTCCAATGAAACAATGACGGTAATGCATATAGTCCGCTTCGTGCCGTTGCTACCATAACATAACAAACTATTTTGTGTCTACAGCTGCAGTTTCTCGCTGCAATTTCTAATATTGAATATAAACAAAAGACGCAATTTATGCTGTAGTCTGCCAATGTCTAAATAAATAATACGGTCCATTTGAAGACAATATCGGGTGAGTTCGTTTAGTCTTTAAATCCGTCATTATGCTGAGAGAAATTGTTTTCTCAATTTAATCTCTAAATTGAGTGTAAGCTTAGGGTTGTAACTAGTTAGCTGTTTCGTTGGTGACTTAGTTAATGCACTCGTCTTAACTATTGCTTGTATTTTTGCATAGACTGCGTTGTTGCTGTTCTTATTTGTGTTAGTGTTAATCAGTTTAACCTACAGGGTCCAAGTTGAACTAACGGTTGTTTGCTGCACTTGGAATGGCATTTCTCTCTAGGGTTTTCGACACACTTGTTCCTGGTTATGGTTATACACTTTGTTGTACGTCACTCTGGACAAGAGCGTCTGCCAAATGCCTGTATTGTAATGGAATGTAATGTAATATTCCGTAGCAACAAGATAAACCCGACGTTAGCCCTAAAATATGCCAATATAGCAGTCAAAACGCTGCTCACTGAATAAGGAAATAAACGAGACAAAGTTTTTTTAAATTATGCCATGTCATTCTACATTCAATATCTGGGACTAAACATCGAATAAATATACAATCTTACCACTAGTTTTACGCGTAGAGATGTCCCTTTTGCGAATGAGTGGTCATATATTGTCTTGGACAATCCGTTTGCGAAATATACGCGCATCTGTGACGCCAGGGTCGGCTATCTTCAATAACAGCTGTGCGTAATACCACACCTGTTGCTTACGGCGTTGTCGCCCTTTTTAGTGCAATTTTGCTTGATTGACAATTCATTTATTCAGTAGGTGAGAGTATAAGCTTTCTAACGATGTATAACATGTCTGATTTTGCTTTTGGAATAGCGTTTTATAGGTCAGCGTAACCAAAATTTATCTTATCTGCCAATGTCTAAATAAATAAAACGGTAGACTACTTTGCGCGCAGCACGCAGATCGCGAGTTGATATTACGTCTTTTATTTCCGTTTTTTCTCAATGTCGTATTTATTGTTTGAAATGTGCATTTATGTGTTATTATTCTGTCTGTCTCTGTGGCGCTCTGAAATGTGAATTCTCTGCTGAGCTGAGCAATGGATTGGAATATGTGTCTGACGTAGTGTTGCACGGTATACCAAAACTTCACCACTTTCTCGGTACTTAAAAAAAAAAAAAAAAAGAAACGCTTCGGTATTAGAATATTCCGACGTTCGGTAGTTTTGAGTCAAATGTAAAAGCCAGGGAAAATTGTCTCCCGCATTACTGATTGAGAGGATGAAAAGTGTAATTTGTCAGAATCTTCGCTAGAAGGCAGTAGCAACTAAGGTTGCCAAGTGAGGTGACTTGTGCTTGCACTCAGCTCCTTGATACAGCGCAAGCTTTGACTCCGTTCACTTCAGTAGCAATAGGTGTTCCAATTTGGAAATATTTTATTATATATAGATGCTGTATTGTTATTAAAATATACTGTTTTTAAATCTATTTAAAGGTGAAAGACCTGTTGTAAATATTATTTAGTTTACAACTGTTTAATTTTTGAAATATATTTAACATATTTTTCTATTGTTCAGTGTTGTAACACTATAGGCCTATGCATATTAATATGTTGAAGAGGCTTCAACTTAAAGGTTGTTAATGAACCAGGTAGTTAATAAACCATGAATTTGAAAATAAGGTCAACCCTTGTGATCATTACATTTCTCATCTATTAAGGTAATTTCAGTATCGTTAGGTACCGAGGATCGAATTAACATCGTTTATTTTTCAAGTATCATTTCAGTATTGAGTATCGTAATACTAAACCTGGTATCACTATCAAAGTCAAAATTTTGGTATCGTGACATTACTAGTGTGACGCCTTTTTTAGTTGCGGCACAGAAACACTGCAGCTGTGCATACACGCCGGACCATCTAAGTGTTACGACATGCCATCTAAGTGTTACGACATAGTAAAGGCCTTCGCGGGAAGCGGCCAGGACATATCCATGGCGACGTAACTAAGTCATCCGACAGCGTCTCTTAGCACAAAATTGGCCACAAGTCATCAATATTTTATTTTATATATTTCATGATATTCAGTAGATATGTTGGGTGAAGGCATATGATCATGAGGACAAAGCCATTTTAAAATCGCTCCATAGGGGGCGCGATGGTGCCAATGCTTGGACCCCTCCCAACGCCGCTTGCGGCTTTAATTCTATGTTGTATTTTATTCATGTTTATCTAATGTTTTATTATGGGAAGCACTGTGTGTTGATTGTATAGAAAGTGCCATATAAACCAAGTTTGGTTGATTGATGATTGACTGCTTTCAAGCTGTGCATCTTCACTTCCTGTGTCGCCATCTCAGTCTCGCTTATTACCTCTCTTCAGAACAAAGCGGCACAAGACAGGCTGTACAGGAACTCATCGAGCAAGGCCGAATCATTTCAGCCACGCGTTCATTTATTAACAACCAGGGCATGTTCCCGAAGTAGAAAATTAGCATATACATTTATAAACCTGGAATTATTAGAATCATGAATATTCTCCCGGCTGTGGATTCTTTCTTTATGATTGGTTTTGATTCGCTAGTGCAAGAGAAAAGAAAAAAAAGGCACTCAGATCTCCATAAAGTCCACAGGGCATGTGCTCTTTGAAAGAGGCTACATGCCTTTGTTCTACTACCATGAAACACTGTGGCTCCAGTGCCATGACCTTGGTGTAATGTAGAGGTCATTGCTGGTTATTATGAATAGGCCGCAACAGAATCTAATCATCTGATCAAATCCTTTGAGTTAACAAAGCCCATTACAAAACTTTAGTCCATTTTTAGTAATGCAGGGTATGGCCCTGGTCACATTATTTAATTTGTCCTTCTGCATATCTGTTATCAGCAACGTGGAAACTACACTGACTCATGAGCAGAGCGGAATGAGACTTCGGTTTGGAACAACGTCGTACGTTACAAACAACAGCAAGCTCTGTTTTGGAGGCAAAACTCTTTGTTCTCACTTCTTCTGTACATGAAACAAGCAGCGGCAGGCATTTGAAATGCGGTGATTAACTTCAAATCCATGAGGTATCATCAAAATAACCACGACACCACCGCGTGCTGACAAATCCTGGTGCGATATTTCTGTCACTTCTATGAAAAGCCTGCCGTACACTTAAATCACCGATATCTTAAAGGATAATTATTTACGGTAGAGCACACGTGGAAAATACAAATTGTCCTCGCTTTTGCAAAAGGGGAACAGGGCCAATCTTGCAGATGTCAATCTAAGTACGCTTGCAGACTCACTGACATCCAGGAAGCGTTTATGATTTCCACAACAAAGCAATTAGAGCTAATACGTGCAGCTTTTGCACGGAAGTGTCTTTGAAACGCTTTTGAGTGTAATGGACAATTCCAAATATATAGCTCCCAAGAGATCACCCTGCACTTTGATACTGTTTACCACGTTTCCAATGCTAAATAAGGAAGACAGGCATTTCTATATCAATACGGTCACGATAGGTATATTTATCCTCAACCGAAACATGTGCAGTGGCACTTATGCTCATCATAAATCTGCGAGCATAACCGTGGTACACATTTAACACAAATTGCAAATATACAGCAGTTTATTTACTGAGGGTCATACATGTTGACTCGAGTAAATGTCAACATGCACAGACATGCACAACACTGTAAAAGCAGTCATTACTGTGTTAGGATCGTCTGAACGCCACTGGCAAACATAATCTGGCTGTGATTAACTATCTGTGGTGTACACCACGTCTGCAGCCACTCGGATCAACCTCCACATCACGAAAAACCCGCAACCCCCCCCCCTCCGTGATGTCTTCCCCTTCAGAGGGAACCGGGACACTACCGGCCACAAGAAAAGTGTGGAAACGCAACACTGGGAGTTCCAGAACACGGAGATCAATAATAATAAGAATCAGAAGAAGCAGAAAGGTCCCTGTGAAGAGGCTCTGTGAGCAGCACTTACAGAAGCTCATGACACACTTCACGGCGCAGGCGGGGGGGCGGGCGGGCGGGCGGGCGGGCGGGGGGGCGGCACGGACGCCGTAAATTAATTTAGCGGCCGGGGGGTTTAATGCGGAACAGAAGAGGGGCTCGCTCAAAGCACCGGCGAGATCGCCCGTTTACGCACTTCCATCCTTCTGTGTGTGCGTTACGTATAATCTGTCAGTGTGCACCGAACCACGAGCTCGAGTGCGACTCATCAGATCGGCCTGCACGCGTGCTTACACCCTTCCCTGCTGAAATGAGTCCAATCTCCCTCTCCTGATGCACACACTTTACTTTTCACCAGCGACGCACAGCAGCTCTCTCCTCGTTATTCTCTGTCTGCGTGCTGAGGACATGGACACCGTACGCAGAAGACGCCCCAGACGTTTTAGGGGCGTCCCACACTTATTTCTGCTTCAGCTTCTGTGTGCGGTGATTTAATCAGTAAACCGGCTCTTGAAGCTCGCTGTCGTTCCCTGCCTTCTCTTTGACTGCCTGACATTCCTGTGTTTCCTTTACGGTCCCAGTTCTTTACAGTTTAGAAGGAGAAGTTGACATTGTTGTTTTGCGCGTATCTTTTTCTTTTAATGACAGGTGAAATACTGACATCACAAGAGGGAGTTCATACAGATGTAATATCAATGTGACAGTGCGAGGGAAATGAGTAACGTTTATCCCTTTTATGTTTGATATCTGTGAGACACGTTGAAAAGATACAAAGGTTTTTATTTGAAGCAGAACCATAGCTTCTTTCAGATGAAGTCAACGTAGGCCCATTTAAGTTACCTTTGTAAAATATGACAGATTTACATCCACATAAACAGCATAAAGGACAACAAAGCGCTTGAGGAAAATGAAAAATAACTGTCAAAATAACTGTCAAGATAACAAGATAACTTGAGGGCACTTTGAGTCACTCCTTTGGGTAAATCAAATCAAATCACAGCTTAAAAGTATAATAGACCCATATTACCAAATGACAAATAATGATGGTGACACATCTAATTTACAGCTCAAGAACTGCGTACAAGCAAACAAGCGTACAACTGCATACAAACAAACAAGCCTTCTCATTGCACACGTCCTCCTCAATTTGCCTCTCACGTGGACCAATGCTTTCAGAAGGGAGGAAAAAAAAGTGTAGAGCTACATTCTGGAGGCCTCATCACCCTCCCCCATTTCACCCCACCCCCCCACATGCCCCCGCCCCTGCCCAGACAAGACCTAACACAGGAACCCCATTCGCAAGTTGCTTGATGTTTAAAAACATGCCACACAGAGGGAAACAAGGCTTCTGCTGAATAAGGATAAACACAAAGCGCCCCGATCCCCCCCGTCTCTCTCTCTCTCTCTCTCTCTCTCTCTCTCTCTCTCTCTCTCTCTCTCTCTTTCTCTCTCTCCAAGGCGGACGTTTGTCAGCGAGAGACTTCAAAAGCCCAGAGGCAGAGGCGGGGAGCCTCCAGGTGCCATAAGCTCAGGAATCACTTCTGTGCCAGATCTCTCAAACCCGCCACTGCCTGTTTCCCTGTTTCCCAGGCGACGGAGAGATTAAACGCGTCCAGGTGTTCCACCTTACGCGGGGGACGGCTTGACTGAGGGGTCCTTCAATACGAAAGGGATTAAAAACTACACACAAGGACACTCTCGTATTCCAATCCTAATCATTTCCAGTTTGATTTATGACCAGATATTCTTAATTATCCTCATATACATAAGCCAATTGATCAAGTAGATTTAGGAAAAAATCTGAAGCAGACATCTGTATATTTAGTTGTGAAATAAAAACTGATCTAAACATGACTAAAACAAGCATGAAATAGTATAAAGAAAAGCAACGTCTTTATTACAGTTATGATCTGTGCATTGCCCCTGTGGGGGTGGCTGTGGCAGTGCACGTAATGCTGAAAAAATCAGCAGTCCAGAGAACTGTACAGGGCTGAAATGATTATGGCATTCTGTAATGCCGGGAACATTATCATGCAAACGCGCTGGCTGACCATGCGGCGCTGATTAGCAATGTGCTAATGCAGCAGATCTTCCCCCAAACTGATTAGAATTCAGCCTCCACTCAGACGCTTTTTTACATGGGTTTAAAAATTTTTTTTTTTTTTTTTTAAATCTGTACCACCACTTGTGTCTGTTTAAGAAGCTGAACGCAGGACCGGCTGTATCGAGGAGCTGTAAGACCCCCGACAGAAAGATTAGGCTACACTGTCACAGCTCTCTTCTTTTATGAGTCTATTTTTTAACCCAGGGTTTTTTGCTTATCTAATCTTCTTCCATCACTTCAGGAGAGCACCGGCAATGCAATAACGGTGACTTTCGCTATCAGCACGATAACACTGTTATTTACATGCATGTACACCATCAATAACAGCATTAAAAACACGGCTTTCACTACCAATAATCCCAGTATAAACACAGCTCACACTACCAATAACCACATTATAAACATGCCTTTCGCTAGCAATAACACCAGTATGAACACAGATTTGCCTATGAATGCAATGATGCCACGATAAGCACGGCTTGTTGTTATTAAGGCAATAATGCCACTGTAAACACAGCCTTCACTGCCCATAACTGCATTATAAACAGGGATTTCACCTTCAGTGCAGCAACAGCATTGAATCACAGGCAGCTCTGACGTGGAGCTGGCCTGTTGCAGAGGGTGCTTGATTCCGATTCGGAGTGGAATATTTCACACGGAGGCCAGAAGTGAGCCGGACGCTCATATTTGATTTATCAAAGTCTTTCCAGTCTTCAGGACTCACCGGGGAAGCACATGAGAAACAGCAACCAGAAGCTCAGAGAAGAAGGTTTGATTATGGACGTGGTACATTATTCATAGCGCAATTAAAATGGAAATACTGAAGACTCATTGAATATTTTAGCATTTAATCTTCTCAGACTAACTGAGCTTAAGGCTCTTAAAACAATCTCACAAATGTAATTAGTACTCAGGGCTCACATGTACTACTGTGCACAGTTTCTTCAAACTCCACATAAAAGCATTTTGCAGTTTGACAGAAAATAGAAAATATAAACGTACTGTGCTGTAAAATTAAGTTATTATAATATATTTTAGTTATTGCAATATATTGCAATATTATATAAATTCCAACTTTCAGGATCCATGAAACCACTTCTGAGATGGGACTCAACAGTATATAATTTAATATAATACAAATATATAACATTACATACTTCAATTGGTTGACAACTCACTTCAATGTATCACTAATGGGTTTAGATGAGCCTCAGAGTCTTAAGGAATGCATGGCTCGTTTATGTATTCAAGACATTGGCTGTCCTTTCTTCCCCCTCATTTATCAGTGTTTGATTTCATCTAAAGTGGAGAATCAGCAGGAGTTAAATCTCCAAGGCAATTTCAGCTTAACATTTCAAATCTGAGCCATCTGACTGAACCGCTGCATTAGTTCCACCCAACGGCATCCCAGGTGTCCACCAACGCCTAGCAGATATATCTCTCCTTCCAAGGGTGTCAGCTCTATGTGTCGTGTCTGCAGTAGGGTGCAACACAGCCATTGCTCTTCACTCATGTCCATCACTGAAGGAGTCACAGAACCACCCTCACAGACACAGGTTAACCCTAGACCTAGACTAAACTCAATTTTGAATGGAAATTCTCCAGAAAATAAATGCTCAGAAAAAAAAAGTTTACATTTCAATTTTAATTATTGAAACTTGTACACATGCATCACACGCCGCCCTTGCGTTTGTCCCCGAGGAAGAACATTTCAAACCTTCCAGTACAGACACTATCATTATGAAGGAAATGAACATTTAATACAGGCACACCGTCTCCACTGGAGCTGGACTACATTACCCAGAGTGCTTCACCCGATCTCAGCTCTACAACCACGCGTGCACCAAGGTCATATAATTAACCATGAGGCCATTCCTCTGGCCAAGGGATAGGGGTTTTAATATGCTGCTTTCATGAAATGGCCCTCACCTCGTCATTAACACAATTACATTTTGAGAGCTGTTTTAATTATGCCCCATCACATTTAGAGTTTTTTTTCCAATCATCACAGACACTCTAATGGGAGATTGCACTCTAATCAGGAGGATGTTAAGTTCCTTTATCAGAGGTGTACAAACCTGTGAGCCCCATGGCTAGTTTCTCAAGAGCACCATGTCTCTGAATCCCCTTCATTATTAGAAATTAGACTTTTTTCATCAGTCCAGTGCTGAAGAACAGCACGTATTTTACATGATCACAGTCAGGATTCAGAGAACAAGCCATCGACAAACATACATTTAAAAAATAATCACAAATAAGCACTTCAGGGGTTTGGTGTTCTTCGGTTGTGTAAGTAAAGTAGTTGCAGATAAACACAATTCAAACAAACATCACCGTTAAAACACTTTTAAAAATAATCCTCGGGGATCTGCCGAAGCACTTCCACATTTTACCAGCATCCAAAGGGTTAAAATATTTCCGAACGCTGCTTCCCGCCAGGCCTGACACTGATGCATCGTTTTCTTTTGCACTAAGTAGCTGTTTAGCAGATGAGTAAATGCAGCCAATTCATTTATAAGTGATGAGTTATAAACACGATTACAGCTCCACTTCCATGGCAAACGCCTGAGTGGAGCTCGTAGCTCCCCAGGGCCGGAGCATGCAGATCTGCACTCAGATAAACACATCATCTAATCCGTGTAAACACTAAGCGCTTCGGCTGGGCGCCTTCTCCGGGGGAAATAAACAGGCATCTGGGCTGCGAGTGCAGTGATTTGGTACACAGACGCACGTGCGCACACACACAAATACAAATGCACATACGCACACACACAAATACAAATGCACATACGCACACACACAAATACAAATGCACATACGCACACACACACACAGAAATAAACATACACCATGTACACACACACAGACACATATACATGCGCGCGCACACACACACACACACACACACACACACACACAACAGCCCTAAACCCCACACTCCAACAGCCCCAAACCCCACAGCCCTACACCCCTAAACCCCACACTCCTACAGCCCCAAACCCCACAACCCTAAACCACACACTCCTACAGCCCCAAACCCCACAGCCCTAAACCCCACACTCCCAAACCCCTAAATCACACACTCCCACACCCCTAAATCACACACTCCCACACCCCTGAACCTCACACTCCCACACCCCTAAACCTCACACTCCCACACCCTCACAGCCCCACAGCCCTAAACCCCACACTCCCAAACCCCTAAACCCCACACTCCCACAGCCCTAAACCTCACACTCCCACACCCCTAAACCCCACACTCCCACAGCCCTAAACCCCACACTCCCACAGCCCTAAACCTCACACTCCCACACCCTCACAGCCCCACAGCCCTACACCCCTAAACCTCACACTCCCACACCCCTAAACCCCACGCTCCCACACCCCTAAACCTCACACTCCCACACCCTCACAGCCCCACAGCCCTACACCCCTAAACCTCACACTCCCACACCCTCACAGCCCCACAGCCCTACACCCCTAAACCTCACACCCCTATACCTCACACTCCCACACCCTCGCAGCCCCACAGCCGTTCCGCGTGTGACAGGCCCATCTGATTAAACGCAGCGCAGCCATTTTTCACAGGAGGAGCTGCTGCAGATTCAGCTCCACTGGGAGCCGGGCGCGAAGACAGCAGCAGCAGCAGCAGCAGCAGCCTCGCGTCTGATTCGCAGCAGCAGCAGCAGCCTCGCATCTGATTCGCAGCAGCAGCAGCAGCCTCGCGTCTGATTCGCCTCTGATTTGCCTCTGCTGCATTATTCATCCTGCTCTCCTGTTTTTACATTTCACTCAGCTGCTGTGTTCATCTCTTATTTTCTTTATTTCTGAGAAGTCTCAAGGAGAATGTAAAATGGCACGATTAAATACAGTGTGTGTGTGTGTGTGTGTGTGTGTGTGTGTGTGTGTGTGTGTGTGTGTGTGCGTGTGTGTGTGTTTGTGTCTGTGTGTGTGTGTGTGTGTGTGTGTGATCCATGAAGCAGGAGCCTGCACATTCTGACAGGACAGTCACCACTCCCCATTTCAAAAAGCCATGCTTTCAACATACACAAAATAAACAGTGACCAAACTCCAAAATGTTCAGTGTACGTTGTTGGTGTTGGTGTTGGTGTTAATTGCCCACGAGCGGCTTCCCTGAACAGCGCAGGGGAGAATCCCACTGAACGCTATGTTTTTTCCGCCCATCACCAGCACATGAGCACGTGAGTCTGAGCGCAGATCTCCTTCGTCTTTGGCCTGTTCTGCCTGACATGTTTCCTTTGGATCCGAATAAAAGCTGCAAGCGCCAAAATCAATATCAGCAAGAGCGCAAGGGGAGAAACACAACCCAGAGAAGTTAAACAGGAACACTTTGTCTTCTTTTAAATATGAGCCATTAAGATTTAATGGCTGTGGTTTACCACAAAAGTGTAGTACCCTTAAGATCGGGAGAACACACACACACATGCACATGTGCACACACTAACACACACACACACACAGTCACACTCACTAACTCACTCACACGCGCGCACACACACACACACACACACACTCACTAACTCACTCACACACACACACACACACACACACACACAGTGCCCTGACACGTCACATTAACACATCGTGTTCGGAGGGAAAAAGCACCTCTTCTTCCTAACTGCCTCATTTTCCGAACAGTTGAGAGCGCACCGGCGTGACTGCATTACCGCTGCCAGCCCCTCTCACCGCTGCGTGGGGTGGAAGTGACTGACTGGCTCCTGTCTGTGGAAACAGCGTCCCAGTTATGCCCCAAAAAAACACAACCTGACAGGCCAGGCAGCTCCTTTTTTTTCTTTTCTTTTCTTTCCAGAACACGCACATACAGTACAACTGCCATTTGTCAAAAGTCTTCCCACCACACCACACCACACCACACACAGGCACCAAGAACATCGACGGGGAGGGGGGGTGGGGGGAGGTGAGCTGTTTCATACGTCCAATTATAGCGCAAAGATTCAGGCAACACAAACACCAACACATGCGCACGCAAGCACAGGGGGTCCCGACACCAAGTCAGGGTTCTTTATTTGGAAGAAGGATGTCCTAATAGGACGTGTTGAGCCTGAACACATGAAGGCGTTTCGTTAAGTACCCTGTCAAAGGTAAGGATATGGGAACAGACATATCCAGGTCAGTGTGTGACATTCTGAATGCAGTACTGTTGTTTTCCAGATCCCACTGGTCTTCCCCCTTTGGGCGTGAAGCTTTAAGATACAGAAATGTAGATTTCACACAATTTCAGCCCTCGAGTTAACCATCTTTTAGCTGCAGCAAACTATCTTGCTTTTGCCGTGTGTTCTTAAGGTAAACTACTCTGAACATGAAGCCTTATATTCAGATACAAACTAAATGTTGAACTCACTGCTTCGGCTGACAACTCACCAGACAGTATTACTTCAGCTAGTTTATTAATATTTTTATTTAAGTTCTATTTATTTTTTTGATTGTGACACATTTTTTAAATTGAATCTTTAAATACAATCAGCAGCAGCATATCTGACTTGAAAGAGCTTTTAATATTTGGAGCAAAGCCCTTCTCCTGATAACAATGACAAAGAATATGGGGCATCTGGGATTTACCCATTTGAAATTGAGCAATTTGGCTGTTGATTGAGCTGGGGGGAAAACCCCGGGGACTCCTGTCTCAGATTAATTACATTTTACAGAGGAGGCAACATTGAAACTGTGAGTGTGATTTCCCAGCCCAGCCTGGAACTGCAGACAGGCCAGCCTCAGATATCAGCCTCAGTTCTGCGAGCGACGTGTCTGCTCGTCATGACAATAGTTACAGCATTCCGTATGATGTCACTTCCTTTGCCGGAGTCAAAGGCAGGCAAAGAGAATCTTTAGGTTTTTGGCCCGTCTCCCTGGCTACAGCATTAAGACTGCACTCCTGAGGAAGCATAAAAACAGAAAAGCAGCTTTTCCAAAGATTTTTTTTTTTTGGCAGGTTTTGAAACCTGTGCATTCAATAAAGAATCAATTTTCTTGTATTTATTGTTACACAGAAGAACAGTCACAGACACAAGTAAAGCTCCTAAAAGTTTTGGTAAGCCATTAACTATTTCAGTCACTTCATAACAACAAAAAGTAAATAATAACTAATGATAAGCTAATAGCAAGGCTTGGACCATTGTGTGTGAAATAGTATGTAAGACAAGATATGGGCAGAACTACCTTGCAGCTTGGACCACAGAAGCCATTTTAATCAACCTTTCCTGAAGAATTTCACCCCATTTATACAGTTTGTGATTCTACCGCCCGGGCAATCACTTGAGAATTCCTTCTCCAGTTTTAACGACCTCTTTTTTTTAACGTGCGTGGATCCAGGGGTCTAATGATTAAGATCAGGATTAAGTTTCAGCATAACAACAATCAGATCATGGAAGAAATTTGCATAAAATGTAGACCAAAAACCATTTCAAAAGAGAACCATTTGGATATCTTTAATATGCCATGTTATATACCATTTCAGAAACGCTGCAGCTCAGACGACCACAGAGCTGTTAAAGTCATGAAAGACACGAGTCCATCACAGCAACACAGACCCTGAAACACCTTCAAAGCAAATGCGTCCACAACTCCGCTCGGCACAAAAGAAAATGGCCGCCGTGTGCCAAACTTCCTCGGGTCAGCACCTCACATCACTCACTTTCCCAAATGCCGTTTCTCTGCCGAAAGTACAACCTTGTGTTTTCTGAAATGAAAAGGCACAAACGGCGGGAGACACTGAAACGAGCGCACGAGGGCCAGGCTAATATCTCCTCAAAGCGTGGGAGGCCATGTTACTTGACCTTGAGATGCTTCACTTCAGAATTTTTCCAGAGATAAAAATACCTGTTCTTCAGCGAGGCCCTATTTATCCAGGAGAGCCGACTCGAAAGTATTCAACGGCTGAATGAGTAAGATGGATACAGAGCAGCTAAACTGTGTAAAGGTCACGACAATTTACTGCAGGTATTCCATCCGCCTCTGAAGGCCCATTTAAAAAGACCCCCCTCCCCCACACACACACGTAAAATCAGAGACTGTCTGATATAGAAGTAAAATAATGCCCCATAGAACTGGGGCAAAGCACATACGGGCACTGACTGAAGCCTTTAAAAATTCCAAAGCCATACATTTTTACTGCACCTTACAAATGAGTATTGGGAGTCTAGGAGTATGAGGCTGGAATGCGTGCTAGCTGAGCAGCACACAAAGGCACAGGACTCATTCCAGTCTATGCAGTGTGTAGCCGGTCTCAGGCAGGGCACGGGTCACCCCAGGTAAAAGCCCCCATGCATTGTGGACAGGGTGCAGGCAGCACACGGCCCACATCTCCACTCTTTTCTCTTTTTCCTTTTTCCTCTTTCTCTATGAGCTCTCACTCAATCCCCACATCACAGGGAACGAGAGAGGAAGGGGTCCCAGGGGAGGGGGGGGTCATGGTTATTAGGTTACCAGTGGTTCGGAAATATTATCCTCCCTGATAACTAACCTCCATTTACATTTTCACAAAATTTCAGAATTTCAGATAAATCTGGCTTAAAGAAATATATACATATATATATATACACACACACATACACACATATATACAGCACATTGTGATTACTGCCATTAATTTCTCTGATGGTGGTGGTTCACTAAGAGCTTGCACCAGGAAAGCCAGAAGCAAACCCTGAGCAGCACACGGTGCAAACAGCACGTGTGAAGTGCAACAGTGCTTATTCCACACTCTGCCACCTTTACAGTGTCACCTGAGTCTGTTCTCCTCAGAGCAGTACTGAACAGATGGTGCGAGTGCTCACACTGCCTGCTCGCAGGGTTAAGTCACAGCAAGCCCCTGGTCCCAGTACCAGGAGTTCCCCTCACATACAAAATGAACACTTAACTCCATATTTCATGAGAGCGGGCCTGTTTGCAGCGAGGTCACCGTGTCTGTGACATCAACGCGAGTTAGCCTCTGCGACGCTAGCAGCCGATGGGGTGGGGGGGAAGGGATCAGATAAGCTTTAGATACAACGGTGGATAGAAAAAGGGTTTCACCTTAATCTGCTGCGCGGTACACCTCATTCACCGTGTGACACCAACGAAATCGATACACGTTTAAGACCCTGGAGCAGTGCGATGCATCACAGTGTTTAGCGATTACCGTTGAAAATAAATCGGCCTCTTTTTCCAAACGCTTACAGCCTTTTTCAGAGGACTGTGCGAACCACTGAGGTTCCGGGGAAGATCCATTCAACAGTTGCCCAACGAGTACTGCCACTCTGTCCTACTTTACTGCCACTGACATGGCGGCCATGACGCCATGTATAAATAGGTTCAGCGCCTGATTAAAAATTGGGACAAGCTTATTTTACATATTACAATCTTAAAGGCAAGCATCAAGTTAATTAAAAACTATAATTAGCTGTGCTTTCTGCTAATAGTCACCAAGGCAATCTGGCAGTTTTTATTTAGAAATGATAAAAACCCAGACTATTCCTAATCTTGTCTATGCGGGTACTGATTTCTTTTCCCTGAAACCTCATGAATATCATTTTGAGACTTCCACAGAAAAACAACGATGAACATAACATGCTGCCAAATATCAAAACTAATGGAATTTCATGGCAAAACACATGACTGACAATTGATAAGAGAAGGTTAAATACGAAACAAATATGTAGAGACAACCTAAAAATACCTCAACCATGGGAAGTAAAATTGTTCTCACAAACACTTCCTGCAACACTTGTAAAGTAGGCATTTTGCAATCATGAAGAAAATCAACAAAAAGTGTGATTCTACTGTCAGCAGTGCTTTGCTATATGTAGCATTAATTCAATATGTCTTCAAAGCAAAAGCATTCATTTCGACAAAGCTGCCTACCATCTTCCACCCTCACACTATTTAAAAACACTGAGATATTTCTGAGGGACTGGACCATGCTAAACTGACATGGAAGAGTAAAGAGCATGAAACATCACTGACAAGAGATTTCAAATCAGCATACATTCCATAATCAACTGAAATCAAGGCGATAAAGTGACAGTTCACACACTGAGGCTCACTTCAAACACACTTCATTTTATAAATCACTATGCTGTGTTGTGTGAGTCTGCCACGTCTTACCGTGTAGCTGTGCGATAATGCTGTCTCTCAGCCACCCAACAGGGCCTTCTGCAGCCGAGCCAAACTTCCAGAACCTTTGACCATTGACCCTTGACCCATTACCTCTCCATTCTGTGAAAAAAATACAAGGCAACACATTTAAAAGGAATATAACGTTTTCATCAAGGCATTAAATTAAGGCATTCAATGGGAAGTAAGCTTCACTTTGCGTAATAGGTGAATGTGAAGTAAAGCGTTTAAAGTTTGTAGGAATACTCCTTACATGGAGTATGATATGCTAACATACTCATTGCATGTCATGTGTAGTGTTTACTTCTTACATTGAATCATCTTTAAAAAAAAGAAGTGTAAACCGTATGAAAAGGGTAGAGAAGAATTTTTCAACAAATGCTGCTTCAAGATCTAATTAAAGCCCATCCCTCTCTCTCAGTGCCTCGACAAAATTCCATTATCATTGCAATGAAACATTTTTTCCACGCTCTTCCTAATCAGTTTTGATTTTTGATTTTCTTCCTCAGGAGGATTTGTTTGCAGTCTGTCCTGCAGCGATGGCACAGTATATCACCGCCTTCCCTTCCTTGCTGTTTCGCATGATGACCAACAAAGTTTTCTCCACCACATTTCTGCATTGCCGTAAACACCCACAGGCTGGCCACCTGTTAAAACCACCCAGACACGGACGGAGGGAAATTCCCCAAGCAAAACAGGCCTCCAGACTGAAGCAATAGAGTCTTATGTGCTGTACAGAGATTGAGTTTATTTCCAGTAATTCACTACAACAAAACAGCCAATAGCCTGGATGAGAAAAAAACACTCCTAATCCTCAGGCGCCGCAAGGCCACCAGTGATTCTGGAAAAAGATGCATCTGAAAGGTTTATGAATTTTGTATTCACCAACACCCTGAGCAGGCACGCAAATCAAGAAGAAAGTACACACTTCTGTTACAAACAGAAAAATATTAATTTCATACACTAAGTGCACACCAAAGGTCATTGGAACATCTGGAGCAAAAGACACAGGAAAAACATCAGCTTTAGAAAATGATGTAGAAAATGTATAAATGTTCAACAAATGTTCAAATGAGTCAGTTACCAATGCTTATACATAGTTTTACAGTACAGCTGAAAGATACAAAGGTGGATGAATCCATTAAGACTCACCACAGGGTTTGATTAGTTTAACTCTTTTTTTGCCTCTAATGCAGAAAGTACAGGAAGACCGGCTGTAATGATTTACAATAAATCTCAGTCAATGCTGAACTCGCACACTACATATAATCTATCTTACGGTGGAGAAGTGTTGATTCTATTACCCATCTTATCTTAGATCAGACTGGACCTCAATACTCCAGAGATAATAATTACTAGGACTGAGATAGCCCCTAACACCTTGTAATAGGTATCATCCAGCCAGTGACAAAGTAACCTTTAGAAGAAGGAACTCTTTGAGAACTTTTTTTTTTTTTTTTGTTAAATCATTGAGGTTCCCAGGACTTTCCAAACAGACATGTACCTACACTAGACTAGTTCTGAAATTGTTCATATACATTGTAGCACTAAATATTGCCATTTTTCATCATGTCAGAGGTCAGAGAAAGAATTCTAAAATAGAAGGATAGAATGGTAAAGCTGTTATACACACACACACACACACACACACATCTAACACCCCCCCCAAAAAAATACACACACACACACACACATACACACACTACACACGCACACACACACTACACACGTGTGCGCACACACACACACAAATAGCTTTTAAGCTACAGAAAAATCCAGCTCCAAAAGGGGTGTTAATGTGGCCAAACCCCAGCAGTCTAGGCCATGGCTCTCCGTTCACACGTGGATATTTTAACACTTCCTGTTCACACGTGATGATGTGCTCGCAGTTACAGTACTGTGCAGAAAGCACGGAAAGTAAGTCACTTATAGGGTCACTCTACTGTGTGATATAACCATTTAAAAATGTGTTTTTTTTTAAAAACTCACTGTAACAACCTTTGACCACGATTATTATAAATATATACATGGTTAAAGGAATGAGAGAAAGTAAAACCTCCCCTTAAGCAGCAAAAGTGAAAATCTTGAATAATTGACCTGACGAGCGCCTTTATGCACATCTGGACTTGGATTTAGGAATAAGTAAAGAATGCACTCAATCAAGAGCAGATGTTTCACGGGTTGGGATTGAATTCATAAGCATGCATTTTTCAAATAGCA
Source organism: Anguilla pacifica (assembly GCA_039654925.1). Classification (NCBI taxonomy): domain Eukaryota; kingdom Metazoa; phylum Chordata; class Actinopteri; order Anguilliformes; family Anguillidae; genus Anguilla; species Anguilla pacifica. The sequence goes on from CM077302.1 coordinate 16,232,997, forward strand.
GGACCAGATTAAGCTCCGAGCTCAAAAGTTCACAGAAAATAAATAACAACCAGAAATTGTCAGTAGAAACAAATTCTCTCAGCCAAAAACTAAGAAACATTACATTTTCTTGATTTTTTCTTTCTACATTTCTACATTTTCTTGCATAGTTTTAAAGTCCAAACCCTAATTATATATATATTTGAGCAAATAGTTGGAAAAACTTTGCTCCTTTTCCACCCTAGCTGTGAAAATATTAAAGTCTCCAGGTGTCTGGTTGGTAGTTCTTTGGTAGTTGTCACTGATGACAGTGCAGTAGGAAAATCAGGCTCCTACCAGTATGACCCCAGTCTCAGTCACTCATCTGTCAGTCAGACTGACTCCTCCCAGTCACAAACACACTCACATGGATGGCATTGATAGTGTAGTACACTTGGCACTGAGCATAGGTCCAAGGTGAAGACCCTCCATTTTGTCCAGTGGTTTGATATAATGCACACACTGTAGCTCCCATTTACAACAGACCAGCATCTCCTTCTACTTGTTGCCCTCAGCGCGCGGTTAGATTCCATCTAGCCAGTTAACAGGAGAATAATCTAAACAGATTTGAATTGATAAATCTTTAATGATTTGAGGGATTTTGTACAAACGTGCTCTTGACGGTGCTAATTTAAAGCAAATACGGAAAAAAGCCTGATGAAACGTTCCCCCCGGCCCGGGAAGATAAACGCTTGAATTATTTACCGGATTTAACTGACACGGCCGCGGCTTGTAAACAGAAATGTTTTCCGATGTTCGCCGCGCATTTCAACATCATTATTACTTGGGCAAGTTCCAAGAATGGCATTGGAAAAAAAAGAAAAAAAATAGAGAGTGAGAGTGAGTGAGAGAGTGAGAGAGAGAGAGCGAGAGATTCTATTGTGAAAGCGAAGGGGGGGGATCTCACTAATGGAGCGCACTCAGACTGAACTGGAGTTCACAGCGCTCGCTCAGATCCCATCGAGGAGGCGGAAGAGGAGGAGGAGGAGGAGGAGGGTGCGGGGAGCGGGTAAACGCAAAACACAGTCGCACACCTGGACACACCTGGACACACCTGGAACGCACAAGATTAAGCCCTGCCTATCGCCCAGCAGACTTAGGAACGGCCCTGTTTCTCAGGGCCTGCGTGGGCTTGTCCATCTCACACTAGCCTGCACGCTAGCGCACATTATCTGCTACAGCAAAACAAACAAGTGTCCCTGCAGCCCAGCACATCCCCTCAGCCTCAAAGGCAGAGCCGCAGTTTAAATAAAGCCGCCAAGCCGTCCCGCGCTTCATTAACTTTCAATCAGCAAACGCTCGGCTCGCGGCCAGGCAGCCAGGACCCGCCTCCAACCGGCCGACGGCCAATCAAAACCGGCGCTTCAAGGCAACCGGCAAACGTCCAACAAGCAGTTTATTACCGGTAGCCGTTACGCGACGTTAGTCAAAACCAAGAACAGATGAAATGGAATAAGAAACGCGGCGCTGGAAGGGCCGTCGGCTGTCCGCGTTCTCCGCCGCGCCGCGCCGAGCCTTCTGGGAAGCGCACGCCGAGCTTTGATATGATAACAAACATGAATAGTTTAAAAAGACATCAGACGCGGGGCGAGAGTGGAAGCAGGCGGGTGCGGGGTCAGTGTCAGACGCGGGGTGAGAGTGGAAGCAGGCTGGCGCGGGGTCAGTGTATTCAGCGGGGCAAGAGTGGAAGCAGGGGGGCGCAGGGTCAATGTATTCGGCGGGGCCATGTCCCGCAGCCCCAGTGCGGCGGCACATCTGCACTGAATGGGGCTGATTAGTGCCGGGCGGGGCAGGGCGGGGCGGGGTTTCTGGTCCGGTTTGGCCCGGTGAGGCCCGGTGTCGCCTCCCCCAGTCGTTGGCATCGCACCATACACCGTTTCCACGGATTCCTAACCTGACCCGCCACGCCCTGGGGCGGGTGGGATGGGACAGATTAAAACCTGCGCTGCCCCCACCCTGCTCCCTGCTCTGGTTCCTTATGTTCTGGTGGAGACAGTGGATGTTGAAGCCAAGAACAAGGAAAGGAGGAGGGATATGGGGTGGGAGGTTGGGAAGACAGGTAGTATGAAATGAGGGGAAACGAAAAAAGAAAAACATCTAAATTATTTCCAGGGAGGAGGGTGTCCCTCCGGGTAGTAAAAATGCAAATAAGAGATCAAAGGCAGACGACTGAGAGAGAGGGAGAGCAGGAGGAGACAGAAACATGGAACACGGGCGGGAATTTTATCAGCCCCCCCCCCCCCCCCCCCCCAAGATTCTCTGTAAAGGGAGGGGGCAGCACTCTATACTTTATCATTAACCTGCAGCCCTGGGATGGCAAACGCAGAGCTGCTGCTGTGTGTGTGTGTGTGTGTGTGTGTGTGTGCGTGTGCGCGTGCGTGTATGTGTGTGTGTGTGTGTGTGTGTGTGTGCGTGCATGTGTGTGAGTGTGTGTGTGTGTGTCTGTGCGCGTGTTTTGGAGGCTAAAGCTTTCCATGAACTTGAGGACTAATAATGGCCTGGTGGCAAGCCGCTGACCCCCAACAGATCACCTTATAAATATAACATTTATTTCTCCTTTGAGTTCATTGTAATTTTAGGTCAATTTTGTCACAGGATTTAAAAAACTACACGTTGGCCACTGCCAGGAAACTACAAATTAATTTTTTTTTTTTAATTTCCATTTCCAATCCCACCCAAATTTGGAATGTCCAGTTCTCAAACTACGTACAAGCGTGCTCATATACGCTCCCTACTGCCGTTAGAAACTCACGGTTCACCTTCAAATCACGTGGTGCCAGCCAGCTGCTTCTTTTCACACCGCAGCCACAAACCACACGCATGCACAGCAGGAGGCGGAGGAGATTTCCGTCGCACGAATTTCACTCACCTGCTCAGCAAACCCGGTTAACTTCATGCGGGGAATTAATATGTATATTTAATGTGGAGGGGGTCCTTTTTTTTTTTTTTTTTTTTTTAAATCTCCATGAAAATAATCTTCAGGCAGAGGAGATAGTGCCTGATTATGCATCTGGCGGTCACCGCGGTAACATGGCAAATAAACGGCAGCTGATTTGCATGTCTGCGCTCCTTCATTTATAAAAATAGCGAGCGGGCTGATTTTCCCGATATTAATAATACAAGTGGATCCACTTTGATTAGACTTGTGTGGGGAGAGCCGTACATATTCAGCCGTACAATTAAGGCCTGTGATGTGGAATGGGAGCGGCGTGCTAATGAAGCCAGGCAGCCAGCCCGAACCGGGACTGTCCAACATCATTACGGGACATCTTAGACCAGCAGTGATTATACAAGGAACACTGAGATGTCATTAAAAAAAAAATCTTCAGTAAGTGATTTAACCCACTACTGTTTCTCCCTAACGCGGCATTTCTCAAGGCTAAACCGAACAGGAAGTTCCTCTCCAGAAGTTGGAGGAACGCATCTTAAAAATGTCAGGATTTTAAGCGGAGATGCAATCAAGCGGCCTCATTTAATTTGGTACATCAGCATTCAATGATTGCACATAATTGAAATCTTTTTCTTTTAAAAAAAATATAAATTCTGATGAATTGGCAATTAGGTCCTGATGCGGTTCCCATGACAATGATTGAAATTGATCATGCGAGTCCTTGAGATATTTCATTTAACCCATTTACAGCACATATAATCAACTTTTTTAGACGTAGTGTGTGCGCGCGAGTGTAATTCTGTTAAAGAAATAAATAATGTTCGTCAGATGATTAAGTGCATGTACACTTACTGCATGTAAATTTACTGTTTTTTAGCAGCTTCATACCATTTTCATTTGAGTGAAAAAAATATATTTTAACAGTACAAACTGAACAGAACTGAATAGATACTTTTTCAGTTTTGTTGTCAGATACTCCATTTTTCTATGGGCATTTTGATTGGGAACTGTGTTCACCACGGAGTGATACTGGTGACAGAGACTATTAAAAATGTAATTATAAAAATGCAGTGTGTGATTAAGTCATTAGCAGCCATAATAGCCTATAATGAAGGATCATCACACAGCCTTTATGATCAATGCAGAAGGCAACCTGACAAAAACAAACAACCACCTCCAGTTTTGCATTGAAAACGAGGCTTTTCATAAAAGGGTACTGTGACAGCTCTTCAGCTTTTTGATCACCTACAAGCAAAGCAGGCTGGAAATTCACTGTCACCGCAATTTAAAATCAAAAATGTAATTGAAAAAAATAAGAGTATGTATCCCTGAATAAAAAATGTACACATACAAATATCTGATTCATATTGTGTTAATAGTTTCACTTTTTGGTCAACTGAAAGCTACAACACGCATGCACGCACACACACAAACAACCCTAAAACCAGAAGATTAGTGTGCATCCTTTCCTTTTAAACGATGTAAAAATAACAGAGCAGTCCTGCTCGCGGCAGCACAGCCACAGGCTAATCAGCCCAGCCTGCCATTCCCACGCCAGGCACAGGGAAACGGCAGGTTATTAAGAGACAAATTTAGGAAGGTCGGCTTCTTTTTACTGAACAAAACTGGAGCAGCCAGAAGCCAGAGCGCCACGTACCTTGCCCCTGATGAACGACTGAAGGTAAGATGGCTTATGATTGGCTAGACCTCGTATCGCGGTTGAAAGTGCTGACTGGTAGGTCGGTCTGGGGGTGAAGGTGGTCCATCCTGTGTTACAGTATGGAACACAGGAAACACAGTCCTCCAGTGCAGTGATGGGGACACTGTGCCGGAAGAGATCTATAAATTGAAAGCAATATATTATGTTCGAGTAACACCGCATGGTCACCTCGGGCGACGCTTAATTATAATAATCGTGTCCATCCTTACACACTTAACTGAAATTACCTTTCTTTTTTATACTGGAAAATAAAAGCAAACCAAAACATTTTATTGGACAAAGAAGGAACATTTTTATTCTGAGTAAAAAAAAAAAAAAAGAATGCGTGAAGATGGCCTACACGAGGCAAAGAAAGCAGCCATTTTAAAATACATTTCTGCAGCTGTACTTTAATTCCCGCTTTACTTTGCTTCAGACACCGCTGCAGTAAGAGAAACAGAGATCTTGAAAGCTGTGAGTTTGTACCCGGTGCGAGTGCGCATTTACACAGTATTTAAACTGGTCCCTGGCGATGTGAAGTTGCGATTACACGGGCACTTGAAACGCAATTCTGAGCACAATACGAACAGACAGCACTTTGCTCTCTTTATGCATGGGGAGCTAAAAGTCTTATTTCCACCACATGAATTCTGCATGCTACCAGTGGACATGCACACTGCACCATTTAGTGTCCGCCAGCTGAAGTCCCATTCAAGCTGAAGTCCCATTCTGACAGACAGCGATGGAGTTTCCCAGGTTTGCAGGAAGGTGCTGGGTGCTAATGCAGTTCAGTAACTCAGACCATGAAAGAGCTGCAGCACACAGCAGAAGCAACGTGGGCCGGTAAAAATACAACATGGGCCAACATGGGTCAGTACAGACACAATGTGGACCAGTACAGACACAATGCAGATCAGTATAGACCCAGTGATCCAGTACAGACTCATAACAGCCAGTACAGACCCAATGGCTCAGTACAGACACAGACACATCAGGGTCAGTACAGACCCAGTGGCCCGGCAACTGCACCCTAAGTCCCAGCCATCTGAAGACGACTCAAGGTAGTGCTTGTTCCAACAAAGGCTTGAAACATATCAATGAAATTTTAATCCCCCCCCTTTTTCCCTCAAACAGCACCACCCTGCACTGCGTTTCCTCTACACTGCATAAAAGTGTAATGCCTCACAGGTTTTCATAGCTGTGGCTTCGTAGAAAGAAAGAAGAAAGAAAGGAAAACAGGAAAAGAGGTGCAGTCCCTGGTGTGGGAGGGAGATGGCTGCTTTTCCAAACCCTGCTTTTGGTCCTTTATTCGATTCAGCAGCAGAAAGCCATGAATACAGAAGCAATGACGGCTGTTACAGATTCTCAGCCATGACTCCTTATGCTGCACAGACACAACACAGCAATGAAAAGTATCAAAATCAGTTTACCTCAATAAAAGATGAAAAGAAAAAAAGGGCATCTGTACACCAAATACATAAACAGAAACTTTTTTTTTCTTTTTTTTTTTTTTTTCCAGCTCAAATTTACTGTACAGCGAAGGGACGCGTGTCCCGGTCCTTACCGAACGGGAGCAGGACACGCGAGTCCTGTCGCCAGACAGAAATGGTCCAGGAAGGGTTTCACACAAGTCACAAGCATAAATACACATATTAGTTTAAAGCTTTACAACAACTATGCAAAGCGGATGCAGGAAAAAAAAGCAGGTTTGCTATTCTCAGCAAGCAATGACAGAGGAGTAGAAAGTCATTAAATTCAGAAAAGCAACATTTTTTTTTCCCTTAGAAAAAAAGTCTGGTCATTTCATGGGTCCACCAACATTGTTTTTTTATACAGAATATGCACAATTATCAAAATACAGACAGAGCATTTTTAGAAACCTCACCAAACCTATACTCTACTGAAGAAGCAAACGGCAGAGCTGGAGGTTCATCTGGTATTATGTGCAAGCAGCTATTTCAACATTTCTTATTTTATTTATTTCTTACCAAAACCATGCAAAAATATACAGGCTGTGTGTGTGTTCTGTGGCTGAGGCTTGGATGTCCTTTACTTCCCAAAACCAGTGATGCTGAGGTATGTATTTTAGCTTTTTAAAAATGTATCTTTGTTTTCCAGTCCATCAACGATTCTGACACATGCACCGTTAAAACACAACACTCCCTAAACAGTTCATCTTCTGGAATAATCATTCCATCAGCAAATATATGAAGATAAGAAAAGTACCTTAGGGCTACTCTTTCATAACATACATGGCCTTTCATTTGAGTCCTGAAAACAAGCACAATAAAACACAAGCACTATTGGAGTGCTGGATAACTTGTGTGATATGATGCAGCTGCGTTGGATTTTTAAAATTCATTTATTTATTTCTTGTGAAGAGGTAGAACCTTTTTGAAAGCTTTTCTGTGTGAGTGGGAGAACCCTTTTTCTTTTTTCAAAGACGACATGTCCTCGTATTTGGTGTGGAAGATAATTATATTCACTGAGTCACTGAGTCTGTTTTGCCAAGTCTGACAACGGATAGCCCAGAACTTCAATGCAGCACCCAGCCCCTTCTAATGGAACTGGTGTGTATGCGCACGAGTGTGTGTGTGTACGAGTGTGTGTGTGTGTGTGTGTGCGCGCGCACGAGTGCGTGTGTGAGTGTGTGTGTGTGTGTGCACAAGTGCTCTGACAACCACTTTCATCTAAACCCATCAGTAAAGCAATAAACATCAGAAAGCTGAGGTTCCACAGTTGAAGGGTGGAAAGAAAGCATTATAAACACAAAGAACAGAACTTTAAAAGCAACACACAGTATTACAGTGCATTAATACCCACAGAGAAGGTGTACACTGGCATATCATACACATCACAATGCATTATTACTGATGACCGACGTGTTCTGAGGCATTGGTTTAAGCACAGATAAGATGGCACAGGGTGTAGACAAGATGGTGGGCATGTATTATAAAAGGGAGTCTGTTGCGCCTCAGAAAGAGGCAGGATTTTGTGTAGCTTTGGTTTGAATGAAAACAGAAGCGACTGTTAAAGCAATGTGTTCACTTTTCTAGATGACATTCAGTGACACTACTCAAACGCATTTTCACGATTGCTACTTTCAGTTCAGTCCAAATTATTTCATTATTAAATATGCAGCATAAAATGTGGTAATTAAGTGGCACATGGCACAGCTAAGAGTCATGTACTGAGCAACCTCCACTGTTGACACTTCTACCGATTTAGATGACAAGCCACGGATTAATTAATGCAGAATGAAAATTACAATAAATTACAGATGCAATGTCACCTAGAAAATGTTACTTTCACCGGCAATATCATATTCAACAATGTCTATACCCTTTATTTTGCCCTAACCAATCCAGATTTAATGTGTATTATTATTATTATTCTTATTCTTATTATTATTATTATTTGGCTTTACTAGATGTTTAATGTTTGGTTACTGTGTCTTCACTTTCAATTTATGCAGCTGTGGAGAAATGGTAGGATCAATGCCAAAAAGCATAGGCATGGTGAAAACTGGAATAAAAATAAAACAAAATGCTTTACAACAAATATCAACACTTTCACTTAAACACACACGTGTTGTTTTGGTCAGAATCTTCATGATTTATGTGCTGTCCCCCCATACTGTACCCGTCCCCCCCCTAACCCTAACCCTAACCCCCCCCCCCCCCTTGGCCTCTCAAACGCCTGCATCCCTCTAGCCCCATGGGCTGGCCTCTTCCGGACCTCCAGGTGGACCCCTGTACCAGCGATGAGCTCAGCACACTTCAGTGACCTTTGTGCAGGGCTAAATGAAGGAATCCCAGAGTTTTCAGTCAGAAAGGTAGTCTGCGGAAAGCTTCCGCTCGTCGTGCTAATGAAAGTTTGGGCAGGGCCGACCCAGGGGGGTCATGGCTGCCCCACCGTCCCGCTCGTCGGCCACTCAAAGAGCTGGCTTTGGTTTCTAGCTGCTGCCTTCCACTGTTCGCAAAGCTTTAGAACGCGGAGGTAAATTGAGGAGTGACAGATAGTGACAAAATGCAACCCCCCACCCCCACCCCCACAACTGTGCTGGCACAGTTTCAACATGATGCCGCACGTCACATTTCAGCACGTACAAAGTTTAACAAAAAAAAAAAAAACGTTTAGTTAAGTTTTTTCTCTAAGCTGCAAGTTGATATTTGTGGTTCTTCTGTTATTGATGTGATGAATCTGATTTCATTTAAATTTGTTGGCGCCAAAATTATAATTCAATGAAGTATTAAGTTAAATAAAAAAATACTGGTAATTTAGCAACATACAGGCTCGTGATGCTAAGTTCTGAAACTACACTTGTGCAAATGGCGAATGATAAAAAGAGCAACAACTCGAACAGGACTGGTAATAGTCTGTCACAGCAGTGACTACCGTGAAGGTGATCTTTGACGATATTTTTGGCAGTAAGAGTTCACGAAGCCTTCAGCTTTTATCCAGAACACATCTTCCTGTTTCCCTGCGACCAGGATGGCCACAGGAGCCACACGCAGTTTATTTGTGTATTTTTATGGCCAAGCCATCGAGTTCATTAAGGAAATAAGTCTTTGTAGGTTATAGAGCGGGACGTTTTACGCCTGTCCTCTGGCTCCCGTGTAGAAGGCGTGTAGAGAGGTCCTCTGGGCGGTCTCCTTTGACACATGCTCAATAAATAAGTCACAGTACAAGTCTGGCACGAGCACCGCCCCGCCAGCTGGGGTCCGCCCCGGCCCTGCTACTCCACGTCCTCCGGAAAATCGCCCTCCTCCAGCTCCCTGTCGTCGTCCAGCTCCGGACTGTGATTGGCTGTCGTTACTAATGACATCGGACAGTCCTCGTCGTCCAAGTTCAACGGCTCTTCCTTGACGTGGACTGACGGTAGCCTGAAACAGTCAATCAATAAAAATTATGATTAAGATACTTTTTTATCCCATCCCATCAAGTCTCAGAATTTGAAATGTTAAACTTGTGGATAGCAGGAAAGGATAGCATACAAACAGACAAGTGCAGGAAAAAACCCCCAAAATAAACAAAAATAAGTCCCAAACCGAAAAAGTGCTCCTGGATCTTAGCAGGGGGGGTAAACATACTGTACCTCTGTCTCCTGGCTGTCTCCAGCACCATGCACCTCTACACTGCAGAAGCGAGCAGGAAACCCAGGCCTGTCCTTTCCCAAAATTATTCAAATGTATATTCAGCCATGAACAAATATAGATAAGAAGAAAATGATGAATGCCAAAATGTTCTTGGAAACGTTCCTGCAGGGAGTTTACAATCAAATGTGCTCGTGCATGTTGAGTGAAAGCTGGATGACATGCAGGTAACACAATAACAGGGCGCTCAAATCTGAGACCTTTTCTTTTTTTTACAAGAAAATGTATCAGAATAAAATAATATGAATGCAGTAATAATTATTGACTTTTTTTGCCGGCAGGACTGAAGAGCGGTAGAGAGAAAAATAATAATCTAATAAATAAAATAATAAATAATCTACAGTATTTGGGATCCCCTCCAGCCCCGGAGCGAGGGGCCTGTGCTGTTCATCTGGTTAACAGCAGCGGCGATCTCATTAGCATGCAGAGACGCCGCGGCTCTCCTGAGGAGGAAGACCTGCAGCCAGCCAGGCGGCGTCGTTCATCAGCCTCAGACACACGGGTCAGGCAGAAGCGAGCCGACACCTTTCTTTAGGTCCGGAGGACCCGGCGTCTTTACCAGCGCTCCACAGGCGGAGGAGAAACGGGCCGGGCCAACACAAGCGGAGACGGACGTTTCCCTCCACAGAAGGACTGGCGAGAATAATCACGCTGTCGTACGGACGAGCCTCGACGTTAAGGCCCTACACAGCGCAAGGTCTGGCCAGCAAAGGCACAAATGACAACGCCCAACTATCTCTGACACACAAGATGCATCAGCCAATCACAGCGGACCAAACAAACAGATAAATAAATAAACCTATCAAGACATCCCCACAGCAAAATTCCTCAATGACAAAAAAAGCCTTTAAATATTATTACAAAAATTCTAAAAGCTACAACAACATAATACTACAACATTTATAGCAGAATAACTGCAATCAGATTTTTTTTTTTTGTTAAAGTTTGCCTGTTAGGATGCTGGACAGTTATCAGGCTCTCTCCCTACCATGACCACACTCACCAAGACAAAAAAATAAAAGCTCCCCCTCCCTCCAAGATGACCGGTTACCCCCCAGGAATGTGAAGCTTACACACTGGGAATGTTCCGGCACTGCTGGTCGATCGTAGCGCACGGAAGCACAATAAGGTTAAACAGCATTAAGCGGGAACTTCCAAGTACTCTGCTGGTAAATGTAATTATTACAGTCGTAAATTCGATTTCCTCTCCTAATTAACTTTTTATTTTTTTTATTTTTGTAAATGACCGGTGGATGTAGATGTAAATGCTCTTTGATGTATTAATGCCCTCCCCCAAAGAGCTCTGTGGCAGAGAAAGCTTTCAAATGGCCCTGTCGCTCATATTTATCATGCAATAACAAACAATCCCACAGATATGTACTTAAGGATATTACAGGGAGATTAATGAGCCAGGCGGCGGCGGCGGCGGTGGCGGCGGCCATGACGTGCGCCGGTCCCTCCCCCCGACGCTAACAGCGCAGCTCACAGCCTCCATTTGCATTAATCACCAATCAGCGGCGAGCGCAAACGATCAGCTCTCTCACAAGCACTTGGCACTGTATTAAAATGTCTGGATGAGTCATTTAGCATTTAATGAGCGGCCAGCAATATCGAGTCAGAAATAAATGCCGGCTACGCGTCCCCCGGATTCATCACCGCCGCGAAGCCGGCAGTGTTATTACCAGCCGTCGCCGCGGAGACATGCCCGGGAGGCTAATAATGACGTTAGCCGTTAGCTGTGCCGTGTAATGAAGACAGGGGAATGAAGATGAGCCAGAGATACACACGGCACACCCCAGCGCTGGGTACAGCATGTGCGGATATGTGCGGATGTGTGCGGAGTAGGTTTTCCGGAATGTTTTTTTTAATTTTTTTTTTAAACATTTTTTCTCAAAATTCCAAGTCAGTGTTGTGGAACTTCATTGCTTTCATTTAGCAGAATGCTCAGTCAACTACATTCTCATCACAAGTATTGTGATCTCACCCCTTAAAAAGCAGTGTTGTGCTGTATTCAGATGGGGGGGGGGGGGACTAAACATTTAGGGCACTATGGAGTCAAACATCCACTGACTTTTACAAAACAACACACACACCCACACATGCACACACACACTCACACACGTGCATGTGCATGTGCACACGCGCACACACACACAAAACATGGTTCTGTCATCAATAACACTGCCATTTCAACAGCAACAGTACCATAATCATTGCATAATAATATCTTAGTATCTCACACACAAAATTTCACGTGCATTCTTATTTTTATTTTTGTGCTTTTTTTTCTTGTTTTGCCTCAGGTAGCCTTTTCCTATGCTGAAAAAACAGACAGAAATCTCCGGACGTTTTTAAATCCGTATTTTTGTGCCCATATGAACATAAAGGAGGCCACTGCACCACTGTTATTTCACCGGTTGCATAAAGAACAGGACAGAGGGGACCTTTGAGATCTGATCGCTCCTAACGGGGGGTGGGGGGGGGGGGATGACAGGGGAGGGCTGGTGTCATAGCCTTAAAAGGGAAGGCTCATCCGCCCCGCCCCCCCCCCACCCCCCATCTCTACTGGGGGAAACACGGGGCACTGACACTTCTGACATCTGATTAGGGACAGACATTCATTACACACACACACACACACACACACACACACACACATTTCTGAAACCCACAAGACATTCATTTTTAATAGTCTTCCTCTCCGCTCAATTAAAAAAGATGGAAGGGCTGAAATTTTAGAGTAATTAATGACACAGCTAGCTGCTAAATATTAATAAGAAAAAGTCCTGCATAAAATATAACGTCTAAACCCCTACAATGCAGACATGTAGTAATTAAAACCCAGTCTGTTACTACCCACGCTTCATTATAGGATAGAGCTGCGCTCTCACAGTAAACCTTTTTTAGAGGACCAATGTAATGCCAGCCCTGCTATTTTACAACGTTATTTCAGGAGTGCTGAACAACAACCAACCAATGATTCATCAGAATAAATTTCACACATCGCAATTTATGGCAATTTTTTTTTTTTTTTTACATAATCTCATAATATCATTGAACAAATAACCTTGCCCAGAAACAGTTTCCTACTGTATTTATAACGGTGTAGCCATGCTACTCGAGATTACCCCCAGGCTAATTAACTGCCCCCCACCCACTGGGAACAGAGCTAGGGTCAGCGTATGGTGAGGGGTGTGGTTACCCGGTAATGGGCGTGTACTAAACAGCGTCGAGTGGCAGGTGTCACTCACCTGCTAGGTCAGTGTACAGTGTGAGGGGTGTGGTTACCTGGTAATGGGCGTGTACTAAACAGCGTCGAGTGGCAGGTGTCACTCACCTGCTAGGTCAGTGTACGGTGAGGGGTGTGGTTATGTGGTAATGGGCGTGTACTAAACAGCGTCGAGTGGCAGGTGTCACTGACCTGCTAGGTCAGTGTACAGTGTGAGGGGTGTGGTTATGTGGTAATGGGCGTGTACTAAACAGCGTCGAGTGGCAGGTGTCACTCACCTGCTAGGTCAGTGTACAGTGTGAGGGGTGTGGTTATGTGGTAATGGGCGTGTACTGAACAGCGTCGAGTGGCAGGTGTCGCTCACCTGTGGGCCTGCGGTGAGTAGGCGGGGCTGCTGTGTCCGTTGGTGTCCAGGTGGTCCAGGGAGCCGTTGAGCTCCTCAGCACAGGCCTGGAGCAGCCCGGCGGAGTTACTGCAGCTCATGAACCCAGCGCTGCCCAGCAACGGCATGCTGCTCTCTGCTAGAGCAGCCTGGGGTGGGGGGGAGGGGCCAGAGAGAGGGAGGGAGAGAGGGGCAGAGAGAGAGAGAGATGGGGGAGAAAGAGAGAGGTAGAGAGATAGGGGCACAGAAAATGAGAACACTGTAACTTGGATGTGAAATCATACATGATAGCTGAGAGAATTATATTGTACATTTCTGATTATCTCAGATAGCATCAAACAAGGCAGCAGCAATCAATCTAAAGGTTTGGAGTTGCGGGGGGGAAGGTTCTCTCCTCTGCCACTAGGGGTCCTTCTTGACTCTCATCACTTGTAGAGCAGCCAGAAGAGTGTCACACTCTAACGTGTCCCCAGTCACCTCCACACACACACACACACACACACACACACACACACACACACTTTCACAGCAGCGCTCAGTCTGAGCAGAGCGTCCTTTAGCGCCAGGAACTTTACACCAGTGAGACTCTGTAAGAGGCAGTGCCCCCCCCCCCGGCCGCAGGGCCCCAGCAGGTGTGCTCACCTGCAGGCTGGCGTTGAGAGCAGCTCCATAGCCCAGGCCAGACGGCAGGTTTTTAACCAGCGTTGGGCTTCTGAAAAAAAAAAATATAAACGAAAAAAAGCACTGTCAAATATGAGCTAAGAACACATTAACATTAACATTACAGCATTCAGAAAAGCTCTTATCCAGAGCGACTTACACAACATTTTTACACAGCATTTACACTGCATCCATTTACAGAGATGGACATATAAATACATAGATATGCATGTACGAGTGCATGTCCTTTTTAATCTTGTGCGTGTGTATGAAATATTAATCAAATCGAATCTAAATCCATTTATATAGCGCATTTCACAAACGACCGTCACACACACACACACGCTGCACAGACAACCCTGGCCTGAACCCCCACAGGAGCAAGCCTAAGGCAACAGTGGCAAGGGGAAAACTCCCTGGCAACAGATAGGAACCTTTTAAGGAACCAGACCCAAGGGGGGAACCGTCCTCCCGAGCGGGCCATGCGTGTGTGTGCGGGGGACAGAACACGCGCGTGTGTCATGGGGGGGGGGGAGAAGGGGGGCGTACCCTGTCATCTTCTGCGAGCGCCTCCGCTGGTACTCCATCTCGTCCACGGTCCACACGGCGCCCTTCACGTTCTCCACCCGAACAAAGCACTTGTGCAGGCTGAGGTTGTGCCGCACAGCATTCTGCCCAGAGGAGACGCGCGTGAAGAGCACATCGTCACACACTTAAACACACACACACACTTAAACACACACACACACACACACACACACACACACACACACACTTAAACACACACACACTTTGGATCTTCACTTCTTTTTCTGGGGGAAATTATTCCAAACAACGTGAGAAAACGGTGTGATAAGCGTCAGCTGCAGTCGTCACACAGAGGGGATGCAGATCCTGATGTGACTCGCATCGGTTCGGCACGTGACAGGTGACAGGATGCAAAGCTTTTAAAATAGCAACTGCTTCAGGGCTGCTTGGATCGAGAGTGGAGTATCTTTGAAACGGTGGCACAATCTCCTCAGCGAGGACGCTGCAATAAGAGGGGGGGGTTTGGGGGGGGGGGGGTTTGGGGGGTGCATGTTGGCCATTATGTTTGGTGAAAAGCCGTGGTGAAGCGTAGCTCTTGTACACAGTGACGATGTGCAGACGCAGGCTCTGCACTGACACACAGTGTGCGGTTCCCATTCTTTCTGAGCAGATCAGGCAGAGGTCACGCTGTGGAAAAAACACTCCTCAGCACTAACTTTAAACCTCCTATCTCATTAAACACAGACTCTCAAAATCACCCAATAAAAAAAACATCTCCCATCAGGCAATGTGTCAAAAAATACAATTCAGCTTAATTTGCTCTGCGCACCACACTTTCCATATATATTGAAATAAATCTGCTTAAAACATGCAGGAATCTAACAAATAATAACCTATTGGTTCATTTTAGGGAGATTATTTTCATAATTTCGTAAAGGGGGTGGGGGGGTGGGGGTGCGCACCGGTCTTGCTTTAAGAAGAGGGATTGGAGGAAAACTCATAAGCAGACCTCACGTCTGACCTAAAAATCCCAGGAACTGATTGATCTTAATGCCCATGGCTGTGAATATGATCATTTTAATATTAATGAGTGAATGAGGGGTCTTATTATGCATGTCGTATAGTTAGAACTAATAAGCTGAGCAGAATGAGAGCCTCCATACCCCAGCTGCTCTGATGAGACCAGGCTGAGATATTAAATCACCTTCCATTTCTGTACAAAATTTCCCACTTAATAAAACCACAGGCCCATTGCGGGTAATTTTAGCAACAAAGGAAACGTGGAACTAAAACGCAAATATAAGATAAGATAAGTGCGTTAAATGACTGTTTTTTTAAATATATGTACAGAACTCAGCGTGATATGGAATGTGTTCTGATATGTTGCGACTTGTGTACAAGAGCACAAACATCGCAGGAACTGTGTAAACAGCTCCTCGCTGGCTTGCTTCTCCTGTCTTTTTCAAGTGATCGTTCAACAGCGGCTTCTGCATTTTAATTCCTGATGAATACACCTGGGTAAACTCATAGCGCACGGTTAGAGCTCAGCACGCGCTCTGCCTGTAAAAGCTGAGCCCAGGGCATCTGAACCCACTGTCGGCTACATGAAGCCCTGGCCCTTTCAGGAAATCAGCACAATGCAGGACAGTGCATGTGGGGCTGGGGAGAAGCGATCGCTCGCTCACACACACTCACTTCCCCCTTTAAAAACACCCCTGAACACAACTGAAGGCCCTTGGTTTCCTGGAGCTGCTTGGACAATGATGTACACCAGGGGAGTATTTCAGGAAGCAGGATTACTGAGTTAGTTGGATAACTACACCTGGAATATTTCTTTTTTTATTTCAGTCCATGTTCCAGATTTGGGAGAGTTCTGAGTTTCACTGAGCACAGTTATCCAGATAACTCAGCAATCCTACTTTGTGAAACAGGGCCCTTTTGCTAGTTTAAAAAAAAAAATCATCAGAAAGGACCAATCACCTTCCCACTCACATTCTTTCCAGCCAATCGGCTGCGAGCTTTCCCTCAGAAGTGACCCAGGCACCGAGGGGCAAGAGGCCAAACACCAACATTCAAGCTCCGTTTCATGCGTCAGGGTAACGGCCATCGCTCAGATTAATTAGCCAATGAAACGCGAGCGGCAGGGAGGCTGACACACAGGAGCCGGGGACCGAGCGGCAGTGCAGTAATCAGCGTGTCAGAGCCCGGCTCCCTCTGCCAAACCAAGCCCATTAACGGCACCAAATTAGACAACTGCATCGGAGGGCTAAACTAGCCTTTAACTCCGGTGACTCCAAAGCGCCAAAGCGCAGGAAATCCTCTCTGTCCAAGAGCCCCCCCCCATCCCCCCCGTCCCCCCCGTCCCCAAAACGCAGCCACTCACCTTCCAAGTGGCGGCGTTGCGTCTGAAGTAGGCGAAGGTGCTGGTGAACCAGCTGTAGATCTCGTTAAGCGTGAGCTGATTGTCCCTGGCTTCCATGATGGCCTGGGAGGGGGGAGGGGGGAGGGCAGAGAAACGGGTTCTTTAGCCGGCTCCAGTGGGAGGGAGGCTCTCTCCCAAAGGCTCCCCCTGCACTTAAGCACCAATTAATTACAATCTAATCAGGCGGAGTTCATTTATTTCCCACTTACCTGCCTGATGAGAGTTGCATAAGTGAACGGCGGCCTGACGTCTGCGTTCTTATAAAACTCGTAGTTAGGGGCGATCTCTGGGGGGGAGATACACAAACACCGCGTCACCCCCCCTCCCTAAAATCATTTTCTGATCTTCTGCCAGCCAGGGCGGAACTCACATCATCTTATTTGATCACTTTTTTATTTTAATTTTTTTTTTTAAAGACGAGATCAGCGTGATTAGACCAAAGCGGGTTCTTGCATGACGAACAAAGCACAATTTCAATTAATATCTCTCCTGAGAAATCACAATCATTATAAAGGGTGAAATTAGAGTCGGCAGACGTGTTGTACGTATTTGAATAATCTATGAGCTGCACAATACTGCTGAGCAGTTCTGTGCAAATATAAAAATCTAATGGGGAGGCACTTAAAAGATAACAGGCATGTACATACTCAGCTGCAAAGAATAAATAAGACCAGTTCTAAGTGTGAATGCAAATGTGAGCATGTTTGTATTTCGCTGACATTCTAAATTGGTCAACAGCAGACAGCACTTTATGACTGACACATACGTGTGGGGATGTACACCCAACATTAGAAATAAGGCCCATGTGTGAGATATGTGATAGTCACTGAGGAATGGGTCTGAGTGCAGGTTGCTGTGTGCATGTGTGATTGATTTGGGGTCTAAAGGAGTGCAGTGGTGTATAGAGGTGAGCAGTGGTGCACACAGGTGAGCAGGTATAAGGCTGTGCAGGTGGTGCACACAGGTGAGCAGGTATAAGGCTGTGCAGGTGGTGCACACAGGTGAGCAGGTATAAGGCTGTGCAGGTGGTGCACACAGGTGAGCAGGTATAAGGCTGTGCAGGTGGTGCACACAGGTGAGCAGGTTTAAGGCTGTGCAGTGGTGCACACAGGTGAGCAGGTATAAGGCTGTGCAGTGGTGCACACAGGTGAGCAGGTATAAGGCTGTGCAGTGGTGCACACAGGTGAGCAGGTATAAGGCTGTGCAGTGGTGCACACAGGTGAGCAGGTATAAGGCTGTGCAGTGGTGCACACAGGTGAGCAGTGGTGTACCTGAGGACAGGCTGATGGAGTGCTTGATGGAGTCGGAGTGGCGTCTCCGGACGGCGCCCCCGCTGGGCACGCTGGCGGGGTTCAGCACAGAGGGCACCTGGGACAGGGGGGTGACGGGGGCCGTGGGCGTGGTCGGGGTGTGAGGTAAGTTTGGAGGGGACGCGGATGGCAGGTTCTTAGACATGGTGACACTCGAAACCAAGTTGAGCTGCAGTGATGGAGGGGAATGACAGAGATAGCAAGAGACAGAGAGAGAGAGAGAGAGATTGAGAAGACACAGAGAGAAAGAGAGGGAGTGAGAAAGGGAGAGACAGAAAGAGAGAGAGACAGAGGGAGCAAGGGATGGATACACAGAAAGAGAAAGAAAAACACAGAGAGAGAGAAAGGGAGAGAGAGAGAGGCAGAGAAAGGGAGGGAGAGAAAGAGGGAGAGGGAGCACTGACAAATGAGAACATATTCAGTCCAACTGTGTCTCCACTAATAAGCTGCAAGGGAAGCAGCAAATCTCAGCTAATTACAGGATGAAATTGTATCATAAGAGTCATAATTAGAGCACGCTGTTAGGGATTATCTAATCATCTGCTTCAGCGTTATCATCGCACCCCATCGCTACCCAGCCCGCGAAGCGCCGGGCTGCAGTGTGTGCCAAGCCGTGAACCGGACTCACACTGGCAGCTCCAACAGCACTGTGCCCCTGCCCTCTCCTGCACTGCCAACAGAGCCCAGCCCAACCTGCTCAACTGCCAGTGGAATATTCAAACAAAACCCGCTCAACTGCCAGTGGAACATTCAAACAAAACCCGCTCAACTGCCAGTGGAACATTCAAACAAAACCCGCTCAACTGCCAGAGGAACATTCAAACAAAACCCGCTCAACTGCCAGTGGAACATTCAAACAAAACCCGCTCAACTGCCAGAGGAACATTCAAACAAAACCCGCTCAACTGCCAGTGGAACATTCAAACAAAACCCGCTCAACTGCCAGAGGAACATTCAAATAAAACCTGCTCAACTGCCAGTGGAACATTCTAACAAAACCCGCTCAACTGCCAGTGGAACATTCAAACAAAACCTGCTCAACTGCCAGTGGAACATTCTATCAAAACCTGCTCAACTGCCAGTGGAACATTCAAACAAAACCCGCTCAGCTGCCAGTGGAACATTCTATCAAAACCTGCTCAACTGCCAGTGGAACATTCAAACAAAACCTGCTCAACTTTTAAACAGATTTTCTTGGAAAAGGACACAAAGTATAGCAGCTCCTTTACAGGAGTATCATTTTCAAACTTTATGTAAAAAGGTGAAAGGTGTTCCTGAACATCTCAGCCATTTCTTTGCTAATCACTGACCAAAGGGAAAGACCAAGCCCAAACAAGATTCAGCTGTCTGAACATGAAAGCACCTGGCCGATACACAAACGCAGCTTTAAGAAACCGAATTCAGCACCGTCAGCAAAAGCGCGATTTCCGCTGAAACCTCGGCTCATCGCCACAAACAGGCCTCTGATGGCGGCTTTGATTGATTCTGCTTTGTGGGAATGTGTTTTACACTCACAGCAAGCGGGGGAATTGTACGGGAGCCCACATTAACATATGCCGGCTAATTGTTCTGTGTTGGGCCGTAGCCAGCAGAGCCGCGCTAGTGGGTTTATAATAAGGAGGGGCACCCCCAGGCACTCACTGGCACATCTGTTCCGTACAGAACGCGGGCTGGTTTGGTTCCGAGCCCGTACCACGGCCCGTCACCGCGAGACCACAGACCGCTCCCCGGGCACGCTTCAGATCGTCTCCGCCGAGCCGTACGACCAACCGCGTCACACCACCACAAGCGAGGCCTCGCGATCACGCTCTGGTCTACGGCCACGCCGTGCGAGAGGCACAAAGCAGCTAAATAACCCACAGATAACCTTCAGACCAGGACGCCTCTGCTGACACGCTAGATCTTTCCACTGAGCGCTTAAAACAGCCACTCCAGCCTTCAGCTTCTGTTCCAACTACAATGGAGGGAAGAGAGAAACAGACCGTGATGTTCAGGGGCTCTGAAACGCTTTTAGTACTCCACGTGTAATCCGTGGCCCAGGACGCGCACCCCCGCCTATGAAGTGCTCTCCAGCTTATTCCCCTGTTCAGCGTGCGAGGCACAGTGAACCGCAAACCCGTTACTATTCGCCAGACCATTCAGCACAAGAGCCAACAAAAGGGTTTAAATGCCCTATCAAATGCTGCAATAAATAAATAAAAATAAACAAACAGCCATTCAGAACCCCCGTAAGTGTGCGAGCTGTGGCGTGTGTATTTATAAGGCCAAGCTGACGTGCTGTCTGCCGCGTCTGGGTAACAAGCCTGGCGCATTTTCTGCTGAGGCCGGAACAAACCCGCCACCCGCCCAACGGAATTCATTAAGTCCGGCGGCGCGCTAGCTAGCTAGCGACCGCGCGCGGAGGACAGCGCCGCGACCTCGGCTCGGCTGAACGCATTAAAATAATACATAAAATAAAATTTTTAAAACCTCATTATTCGGGGGCCGGGGCTCCGTATAGCTAAAGAGCGTCGCCCATCCGTGGCGCGGCCGAAAGGCAGCGGCTAATGAAGCCGCTTTGAGGGTCTGAATGAGGTCAGAGGAACAGGCTAAAGGCAGCGCCGCCATGCTAACAAACCCACACCATTAATGTTTATCAGACGCGCGGGCCGCTAAAGGCAGCGCCGCCGTGCTAACAGATCCACACCATTGATATTTATGAGACGCGCGGGCCGAGGCCCCTGCACGCGAGCCCACAGACCTGCGCTGCCATATCCATTATGAGGCTCCTTTAGCCGTCACATTTCTCATAAATTCTTTTTTTTGTGTGTGTGTAAGAGCCACTTCACGGCAGATGCAACCGCACAGGCATGCGTGTGTGTGTGTGTGTGTGTGTGTGTGGGTGTGTGCGCGCGTGCGTGTGGGTGTGCGCGCGTGCGTGCGTGTGCGGGTGTGCGTGCGGACTCCTCAGCTGGAAAGGGCGGCTTCATTTCAAACCCCGTACTCAAAAACCCTCTCAGTAATTACACTCCCGCCCCCCATCTAATGCAGTTAGCGCTGGTTTAAAGTGCGGGTTTATGCCAAGCAGTGCTTCATCTGCATGCCTTTCTTTCATTCAGTCACACTCTGGATTATGGGCTGTAGTTTCTATAGAAACCTCACAGCTGGAGTTATAAAAAAAAAAATTACTGATTAAATAATGAATTTGGCGGGTGAGCACGATCTTTACGTATTTACAGGATAATTATCCTGCTTACGCAGGAGGAATTTTTATTCTACTGAAATGTGAGGGTTCATTCCACTCCTGGAACAGAACACCACTACACTTCCTTTCAAATACACAAAGTATCACATCCCGTGCAATTAACCATGACCAAAACAGTGCGTACGGAGACGTGAAATTGCATTACTGTATATATGCATATTCAGGTTGGAATCAAATTAAATGATTAACAGTTATTCCCCTGAAATTCTGGTTATGGTTCATTTGTATTTCTGAAGGCAGGCTAAAGGCCCAGTGGGAATGAGATCTCTCAGGTTGTGGAGGAGGGATTTTTACCCCGCTCTCATCGCAAAGCAGGACTCAAAGTCTCTGGCTCCGGGGGCAGAGGGAGCTGGCGGCAGGAGTGGGGGAAAGGGGAAACTCACCGGTTTGGGAGATGGCTTGGGCTCAGAGGGCCGCATGTGCAAGTGGGTCATCATGGCCTGGAGACGCTCGCGCTCCTTAGAGAGCTGTCACAGGGGAGACAGGGGGGTTCAGAAACGAGCCTCACTGTATCTACAGTCTACTGCACATACGTGCACCCAGAGCGCTGAGCTCACCCTCACACTTACACACAGGAGGGAGGAGCAGGAAACTGGGGGGGGGGGGGGTCAGGGAAAACAAATAACAGTGCATCTTGTCGTCAGCAGCAGAGTTGGGATCGCAGACGGTGACAGAAACAGACGTGTGTGGAGGAGTCATGTGGGCTGTGTTGGGGAAGGACAGGTAAAGGGAACTGTAAGGATAGCACCTGAGAGGACCCCTCTACTCTAACTCTACCCCAGCTATGGGTGTGGCTTATTCAAGCAGGGGAGGGGCCAATCCAAAGGGGAGTGTGGCTTATTCAGCTGGAGGTAAAACTTACTTACCTAAGCAGAGATTCACAATAAAGCTGCGTATTCTGCTTCCAGGCAAGACAGCAAATCATCATCAAGCTAAGACACAAGCACCTGTATCCCCTTACCTGTATCTCCAGCTGCTGCACCACCTGCATCTGCACCCGGCACTGCGCGGTGCTGCGGTCGTCCAGCGCATGCTCGCTGTTCAGGTGCCTGAGAACGCAGAACACGGCGCCGGTCACATGACCCGCTAGCGCGACGGGCTTCCCGCTAACGAGCTGCTAATTAAAGCACAGCACCTCCGCTCATTCTCACAGTGGCAGCGCACAGCAGGCACGTTAGCAACCACATCTGCCCGTGCATTATGGGAAAATAAAAACAGCAACCGGCTAGAACTGCATGATGGTCCTCTGCCTGTAGAATAACAGCCGCGTCAACTGGGGAGAAATATTGGGGGGAAGAAGTGGCAAAATATTTCCTTTGCCTGAGCGTACAGGAGGCTGAATTTGCAATTTAACTACAGTCAGACTCACTAAATGCTCCTTTTAGAGCTGGATATTTTCCTGAGAAATATTCAAAAGGAGCTACACGGCTCTTCAGAAAAATAAAAGCCACACCAAGGTTCACCGTGATTGAATTCAGACTACATTAGAGCATTAATTAAAACAGGCCTTTTATTCGTAGCGCACATGGGCCAAAGGTTTAAAAAGCGTTTTTGCGCTGCGGAGAACTGAGGCTCTAGCCAGATGATCACTGCTGACAAACCCACAAAGCGCTCTTTTGAGGACTCGTGCTCATGAAAAGCCAGCTCTGCCACTTCCACTCCTGTAATTACAGGCTAGCTTGCAGCCTTTCAGGGATAATATCTAACTCCGCCTGCGCTACGTTACCAAGAGACCGGGCCTCAGACCTACAGTATGGCAAGGCTGCAGCCCCCTCACACTGCGCATCAGCAGGGAGCTGCTCATTGGCCCAACTATCTGAACCAATCACAGAGAAGAACTGAGACATGCCAGCAGTATCTACAGACATTATGACTCTGTAACACACTACCCACGAGCACACCTATCTGAACCATCCCAGAGAAGATCTCCAGACATTATGACTGTATAACATTACCCATGAGCCCATCTATCTGAACCAATCCCAGAGAAGATCTACAGACATTATGACTGTGTAACACATGACCCCTCCCGTTAGGGTCCTGCACTCTCGCCCGTATTCGGGAAGAGGGGGTTGCCTTTAAAACCGAAAACGAAAGAAAAGAGGGCGGGGCGGGCTGGGGCTCCGCCCATCCGTGCCTAATTTCAGTTCCAGGCCGCACACGCACCGGGACACTTCATCAATCTTTTAATCACCTCGCTCTCAGGAAGCGGGAGCTAATGTTGCAGATCCCCTCTCATCCCTGCGCAGGTGACGGATTGCACACGTCGAGAGTCACAGCTGCTTCTGAACCATCCACTGAGCTTTCCTTCTTTCTCTTTTTTTCTTCCTGCTTCCTTTCTTCCCTGAAGAAACTTCCGTACAAAAATCTTTATTAAGATTTCTTTCCCACGGCCCGCGCCGGTAGGAAGGGGGTCCGAGATTACAGCAGACCCGCACCGCCTGGTTCTGCTCTTAAAAAAGTCCCCCACCTCACTTCCTGTTAACAAGGCGATTACACACAAATTACTGCAGGCCCATGAAATGTGCAGGGGCGCCCTGTCCCGCCCTGCCGTGCATTAACAAGAGCAGAGAGGGGTCAGGATGCAGGTACAGCGCAGGCCCCAGAGCTCTCTAATGAGCCAGCACAGCCACTGCACTTCAAACACTGACAGGCAGAGGAGCAGACTGAGACTGAGACTGAGACTGAGAGCGCTTCAGACAGAGAGGCAGAGGAGCAGACTGAGACTGAGAGCGCTTCAGACACAGAGAGGCAGAGGAGCAGACTGAGACTGAGACTGAGAGCGCTTCAGACACAGAGAGGCAGAGGAGCAGACTGAGACTGAGACTGAGAGCGCTTCAGACACAGAGAGGCAGAGGAGCAGACTGAGACTGAGACTGAGAGTGCTTAAAACAGAGCAGCTCTGAGCAAACAGTCCTCCAGCCCGGCTGCAATTTAGGGCCAACCTTTTTATATTTACGGCCATATTGATTTTTGATTTGAGAGAGAGCGGAATAAATGATGTGATGAGTCCAGTCTCGCTGAAGTGGGGGGGGGGGGGGGTTGTCTCCGTATCGCGATAATCGCACAGGACTCTGGGATGGCGACGCGTTCCACAGCCTGCATTTTGGCCCCGAATGGCCCCGCTCAGCCCTATCAGAACTGGAGCGACGCAGCAAACACGTGCGATTAAAGATTGAAGACGTGCAGGACGGGCCACACAGATAAAAGATTTAAACACAGCACAGCACCGACACAACAATGCACACTGTGACTCCTGTTAGGAGACGGCGACTAGCAGATGACCTTAAAAAAGGGTGTTAATGCTCTCTGCTGCCTCACACATATGGGGGCTCGCGTTTGGTGGTGGGTAACAGGAATTAGAGGAGGGTTGGGGGGGGTGATTGGGGGGGGCAGTCTCCACTTGGCGCCTGTACAGCAGGTGCCGTGGCGACATGGCGGTATTGAGGCTAACAGGCAGCAGCAAGGCTCTTCATCACAGCCGATAGCCTGGCGCTCTTCCCTCACCCTCTCAAAGGAAATCAATGAGGGCGGCAGCATACCCCCCCCCCCCCACCCCCAAGGAGGCGAGCTCTCTAATGATGTGCTTTCCCAAATCAAATGAAATAATTAGGAACTTCTGAGGCCACATTCAGTCTCCCTCTCTATCCACTGCAGATAATGCACTCAGAAATTCCAACTCCAAAATCTGTCGGAATTAAAATTTTACTGATAGACCCGAAGACCACAAATGCAATGAACGCCCACAGATAAGTGTAAGCAGTCAATGTGCTGGTATTTTCAAACAAACAATAATATATCATGAAAAGTGTAAAGCCTTCATTCAAATAATTTTTCAGTACACACACACACACACACACACACACACACACACACACACACACACACACACACACAGTTGACAGTTAATATTTTAAGACAAAATACAGAATCTCAATTCACACATTTAAAGAGCACTGAAATGCAACTTGTTTATGCTGCACCTCTACAAAAAAAAAAAAAAAAGCAGCGGTTCGCTGGCTCATTTGATTCGTCGGGGAGAAGCAGCCAATGGGGCGGGCAGACTCAGGACGCCATTTGATCCCGACACGGTTCTAATGTAAGCCGCTGTAAAGCCCGTTGTCACGCACGCCACAGACACCACGCCCCCGACCGCGGCTGCCGAGCGACCGGCGCATCTCCGGCGGGATGAAGGCGCCGCGCCGTCGCCTAGCGATCGCGCCTCTCTGCCGGAGCGCCGGAGCGCCGGCTCTGAGCTGCTCACAGCGCTCCGCTCGCTGACGTCTTGTTTTCGTGCTTTTCTGGAGAGTTCCAGCACGCGTGCGCGCATGCCTGCCTGCCTGCCCGCCCGCCCGCCTGCAGTGCTCTGAGGTCCCGTTTCATCCCTCCGGCAGAACGACAGACGCGACGCCCCGCTTCACAGGCACCCTGCCGACCCGCGCGTGTTACCGTGCCAACCCATGCGTTTTCTTCCCCTTTTACAGGGCAGAAACACACACATACAGGATACAAATAAAAACAAGGCACCCTATCCCCCTGTCACAGCAGAGCACTTGATCTGAAGTACCAAACGCATGCAGGGCTGTCGAGGTGTGGGGCTGTAGAGGTGTGGGGCTGCAGGACTACAGCTGGGGTAAGTTCCGTTTCAATTCAGTCAAATCGGGAAATGGAATTCAGTTGAATTCATGAACTGAAAACTGTCTACCAGGATTTTTGTTTCCAATTCCAAAACTG
Organism: Anguilla pacifica; assembly: GCA_039654925.1. Taxonomy (NCBI): domain Eukaryota; kingdom Metazoa; phylum Chordata; class Actinopteri; order Anguilliformes; family Anguillidae; genus Anguilla; species Anguilla pacifica. Next base: position 16,259,269 of record CM077302.1, read on the forward strand.
AATTCCAGACAGTTGCAGTCACCATGTGTTCCAGTATCAGCATGCATCACTGCTTATATTCTTCCAGGTTTATGAGAAAAGAAAAGCAAAAAATAAAAACTATTTTAAAAGGGGTTTACATGGCCTTAAAACGACAATAGCCGGTTGCTTTAAAAATTTTTTAAAAAAAACCTCATTCCTGGAGACTTAATTACAGATCTAATTAACATATTCAAATGAGCAATTTCTTCTTTTGTGCCCCGTGCATGCTTTTTGCTCTTCCGAGTGGCAGCATGATAGCCTATAATCTGCCTCACCGCATACAGCCTCTTCTCTGATGTCCCCGCCAAAACCATCCTGGCAACAATGCGGCCAATTACAAGCAGGCCAATTATCTAAATTGTTGATGAAGCATGAAGATTTTATTCACTCCAGTCACTGCTCCATGACAACACGACCACTCAGGCGTCTGTGGAGCCGCGAATCCACACAATTTGCCATTAGGCTTTCCACATTTCCACACCACCATTACCGCCTCCTACCTCCAAGAGGCTCTTTGGAGTCTGCTTTATTAGTCAGTCTGAAGTCAGCTGACATATGCTGGCCAATCAAATCCAGGGGTTTTCGGGAAGTTATGATGATTGCAAGGGCCCTTGACTGATAGCTGTGCTGTGAACTGTGCAGGGATGGGGCGGTCGGGGGCCCAATGTGACATCTTTTCAGGGGGCCCAAAATCCCTGCCGGTGCCCCTGGCTGAGCTGGGAATAACTTGGTGAAGAACCGACAAAGCAGCCGACCAATCAGAAGGGAGAAAGGGCAGGTAGGGAGAGAGTGTGAACTCTGCCGGGCACCTACTTGAGGAACTGTCCGAAGTCATCGCAGACGCTCTCGCAGCCGGGCCACTTGCAGACGCCGTGTCCGTAGAGAGAGTGTGACGCCCCCGTCTCCTCCTGCAGCACACTGGGGGGGGGGGGGGGATGGGGGGGGGGAGAGGGAAAAAGAAAGAGAGTTGAGGCCTGAGAGCCTGTACCAGTTTATCTGTGTTTTATTTCACAGTGTAAACGGAGTCTCTGCCAGTTTCTGGGTTTCGGTCCACAGTGCTTTGCTTAAGCCAGACCCAGTTTTGGCCCACAGTATGTGGGGTACGCCAGACCCAGTCGCTGTCGGATTACTGCGAACTGCAGGAGTCCCGGGGGACGCCTGTTTTTCTCCTCTTTCTTCTGTTGATGCCTCCCGCCTCACCACACCACTCTCCTGCGTGCTGCAGCACCCCCTCTGATGTCATCGGCTTTGAATCGGATACCGCAGCTTACGCTGCGCAGCTTCCACATGCTTATTATACAGTGGAAACGCGTAATTAATGCACAGACAGGCAGACAGAAATGTGAACAGACTTGTGTTCCAGTCGCAGCGGTACATAAAAAGGCCCGTTCATCGCATAAACATTAAAAAAGCCACACAGGCATCGTGTTTTCTGTTTACATGACAAGAAAAACACGGCAAAGATAATTCAAACGGTGCGGGGGTTTAAAAAAAAAAAAAAAAAAAAAAGCTCTAAATTGTTAATGCGCGCCGAGGTTAGCATTCTGTTAGCGGTGCGGTGAGCTACAGCAGCTCATCTGCTTCTGATTCCGCACGCGGGCCGCTAAGCAGCCGTCTGCATGGGGGGGGGGCTCTTGCTCCAGCCGTCACCCCGACGGCGATCAGGAGCCGAGCAAACAAACAAACAGGCGGTTTACAGGCCCCCCCACGCTTGGCGGCTGCGCTGACCGCACCCCGTTTCCGCCAGCAGGTGGCGGAGCGCGCGCGGAAGGAGGAGAGCGAGATGTACCTCTCCCGTCTGCAGCCGTGCGCTGAGGACTGGCCGCCGTTCACCATGGAGGGGTGATGGGCGATGGGCGGCGATGCTTTGGAGACGGCGGAGGAGGAGGTAGAGGAGGAAGAAGAGGAAGAGTTGGCGGTGGTGGAGAGGTCGAGCCCGGCGTGTTTAATGGGCCCCTCGTCCATGCTGTGCGTCCCGCTCACGTCCTTCCATAACTGCTGCAGCTCCACAGGACTCAGGCCAGCTGCAGGACAAACGCACCGTTACACAGTGACCAAAACATGCATACACACAGCACCATTACACAGTGACCAAAACATGCATACACACAGCACCATTACACAATGACCAAAACATGCATACACACAGCACCGTTACACAATGACCAAAACAGGCATACACACAGCACCGTTACACAATGACCAAACCCGCACACACACAGCACCATGAGCCCAACACAGTGACCAAACCCGCACACACACAGCACCATTACACAATGACCAAAACATGCATACACACAGCACCGTTACACAATGACCAAAACATGCATACACACAGCACCGTTACACACTGACCAAAACATGCATACACACAGCACCGTTACACACTGACCAAAACATGCATACACACAGCACCGTTACACACTGACCAAAACATGCATACACACAGCACCGTTACACACTGACCAAACCCGCACACACACAGCACCATGAGCCCAACACAGTGACCAAACCCGCATACACACAGCACCATTACACACTGACCAAAACATGCATACACACAGCACTGTGAGCCCAACACAGTGACCAAAACATGCATACACACAGCACCATGAGCCCAACACAGTGACCAAACCCGCATACACACAGCACTGTTACACAATGACCAAACCTGCACACACACAGCACTGTTACACACTGACCAAAACATGCATACACACAGCACCATTACACACTGACCAAAACATGCACACACACAGCACTGTGAGCCCAACACAGTGACCAAAACCCGCATACACACAGCACTGAGCCCAACACACTGACCAAACCCACATACACACAGCACTGTTACACAACGACCAAACCTGCACACATACAGCACTGTTACACACTGACCAAAACATGCATACCCACAGCACCATTACACACTGACCAAAACATGCATACACACAGCACCATTACACACTGACCAAATCCGCACACACACAGCACCGTTACACACTGACCAAAACCCGCATACACACAGCACCATTACACACTGACCAAAACCCGCATACACACAGCACTGTGAGCCCAACACAGTGACCAAACCCGCATACACATAGCCCTGTTACACACTGACCAAACCCGCATACACATAGCACTGTTATACACTGACCAAAACATGCATACACACAGCACCTTTACACACTGACCAAAACATGCATACACACAGCACTGTGAGCCCAACACAATGACCAAACCCGCATACACACAGCACTGTGAGCCCAACACAGTGACCAAACCTGCATACACACAGCACTGTGAGCCCAACACACTGACCAAACCCGCATACAGACAGCACTGTGAGCCCAACACAATGACCAAACCCGCATACACACAGCACTGAGCCCAACACAATGACCAAAACCCACATACACACAGCACTGTGAGCCCAACACAATGACCAAAACCCACATACACACAGCACTGTGAGCCCAACACAATGACCAAAACCCACATACACACAGCACTGTGAGCCCAACACACTGACCAAACCCGCACACACACAGCACTGTTACACAACGACCAAACCCGCACACACACAGCACTGTTACACAACGACCAAACCCACATACACACAGCACTGAGCCCAACACACTGACCAAACCCGCACACACACAGCACTGTGAGCCCAACACAACCATCATACGCACACAGAGATAGGTGGGTATGAATCTAAAACAGTCACAATCATACCTGCGTACCTGTGTACATGCAGGAGTACAGACATAACACACTGTCACTAACATATAACACAAGCATGCATGCAATTACTGTTATACAACATTTCAATTCATTTCCGTATTTTAATGAAAGACTACAAGACCATACAATTCTGATACAATTCAAGCCAGCTGTGGAAACCAAAGCAATCGCACATCCACAGAGCAGCTGGGAAAGTGGAGAGGAGACCTGCCCTGTTTACCCATCGATACGAGGTTCACACATCATCTTTCTTTTTTGTTGTTTTTTGAACAGTCTCTGGTGTTACTCCGTAAACGCAGACGATGAACCCTGAGCCCCGAACGCCCGCAGACGCAATCGCACCACGGGCACGGCAGCCTTCCCGCCGCGCTGCGGTCTCACGGCAACACCGCGCTGCCTTATCAACAGCAAACGCGCGGATCAACAGCAACGATCAGATCAACAGCAAACGCGCAGATCAACAGCAAACGATCAGATCAACAGCAAACGATCAGATCAACAGCAAACGCGCGGATCAACAGCAAACGATCAGACCAACAGCAAACGATCAGACCAACAGCAAACGATCAGATCAACAGCAAACGCGCAGATCAACAGCAAACGATCAGATCAACAGCAGCCCTCCCTCCCTCCCTCCCTCCCGCTCGCTCGCCACATCCACACACCGGCTCCTGACGGGCGCGGGACGTGATTAGGGGGTTAGCCGCGAGAGAGGGGCGGCGGTGGCAGAAGCACAGGCGGCGGACGGGTGGCTCCAGTCCAGCTCTCCGGTCTCGGTCTCGGAACGGCGGTGTGGAAGCGTTACCATGACGCGCAGCATCCGTAACCACGGGAGGCGGGCGGGCGGGCGGGCGTTGCGCTGCTGGCCGGGAGAGAGAGCCGCGGGGAATCGGCTGCGATCCCTTCCCTCCGCTCCGCGTCTCTCACTCGCTCTCTCTCTCCTTCCCTCTCCCTCCCTCTCTCGCCGAGCGCAGGGGCGGTAAACAACAACAACAACAGCGGTGGCAGCCACGGCAACAGAGAGAGGGAGCGAGAGAGCGAGCGAGGAGAGAGAGAGGCTGCGCGTGACGTGAGTGGGCGAGGGGCGGGGGTGCGGAGGAGCGGGTGCAGGGGGGGGGGGGGGGGGCCTACCTTGCGGGAGCGTCTGGCCGGGCAGCGAGGAGGCCTGGCCCGGGGGCAGGGAGATCAGGCCCTGGCGCTGCAGGCTGAGCAGGTGCTGCTGCTGCTGGAGCTGCTGCATCTGGAGGAGCTGCTGCTGGAACACGAGCTGCTGGGCGGCCAACTGCTGCTGCTGCTGCTGCTGCAGCCAGAACACAAATTACACTCATTACTGCTAGCGCCGCCGCCGCCGCCGCCGCCAAACACTTCACCCACCACCTCCTCCTCCTCCTCCTCCTCACGCTGCACCCTTCCGCAGATTAACAGTACTCCAGACAGCTGTAGAGATGCGGTACTGTACGGTATTTAAACACCCCCACCCCCCCCACACACACACACACTCCCCTCCATAGCTGTTAATTGCCTGGCATTTCTAATTGGCTGTTTAGGTTTATTAGGCAGGGGGGACTTGTTGGAGATCAGCAATATTAACGATGTGGTTCAGACCGCAGGGTCATTTCCTGTTCCCTCTTACACACAGCAAGGGAACAACAACCAGGGCAATTAAGAGCCCAGGGGTCTAACATCGACAACTGCGCTCAGGCACAGAAAGGTCCGGAAACTACCTTTCAAAAAAAAGTTTTTTAAAGGGAGGACCTTTCCCCCGTTCTGTTTGAGGGCAGGAGCAGAACAGGCCGTGTACCGGAGCGGGAGACCGTCTCTGGAGAAATAAAGGAGGAGTTTCTGCTCCGCGTCAGAGACAGCTGGCTGAGACTGATTCTATTCACAAACCCAAACATGGCTGCTCGGGGGGGGGGGGGGGGGGGGGGGCTGGGGGGGAGGTGAGGGGGGCGGTGTCCCGCACGTCCCAACCAGAGACATCTAACACAGAGTTCTAAAACATTCCAAGAAAGCTACTCCTCAGAGGGTTACCCTGGAGCAAGCAGAAGTGTGGTTACCTCTTTCACCTGCTTGCCCGGGTGCTGCTGCTGCAAGAGCTGCAGGTGTAACTGCTCCTGCTGCTTCTTATAAAACTCCTGTAGATGTTGCTAAAAAAAAAAAAAAAAAACAAACAAACAGAAAAAGCCATAAAGACGAGGGAAAGGTCAGAAAGGCTGAGTGTGTGACAGCCCTCTTCTCCCGGCCTGTAAACAGCACAGCAAACATCATCTCCTGCATGATATGGAATGCAATACCTCAGCAAGCTCCTCAAAGCCTATGGGTAATCTGACCTTTATATATGGATCTATGTTTTTATTTACACACACACACACACACACACACGCAGACAGACACACACGCAGACAGACACACACACACACACACACACACACACACACACACACGCAGACACACGCAGACAGACAGGCACACGCACACACGCACACACGCACACACACACACTGTTCTTCTCTGATGTGTGTTTACAGCATATGAGCTGTGTGAATTGGAAGTGCATTGTGGGCCTTTTCCCTGTCGCGGGCCAATCAAAACGGACAGAAGACGCGCGGCGCACACGAGCGGAGAGGAGGGGAGGGGAGGGGAGGGGTTAGGGTCGCCGGGGTGACGGAGCACGCCCGTCCCAGTCCCAGCGCTTAATGAATGTGTCAGTCTGCTGTGCAGGACGCCAGCGCTGCAGCCGCCTCAGCAGCCAATCAGCTTCCAGGGGCATCTCGCACCGCACGCACCGCCACTCTGACACGGTCACACACACAGTTCTATCATCCTTCTAACAAAACACACCAACGCAACTAAGCTACTACATTTACCAATACATTTTTTTTTTTCAAATATTTATTGGCTCCTGGAAAATGTACAGTTTAAAAAAAAAAAAAGAGTAAAAATAGCGTGTGTGTAAATGCAAGCACTTTCAGTGAGTGCTATAAATGATCTAATTGTGCACTTCTTCATTATGTCTCCGCATGGACTTGAAATTTGCCTTGCATATCACTGGGCACTGGCAGGATGGTGGGTTACTGGAAGGTGTGGTTGTGGTGGAAACAGCAGGATGATTGCAAGGTGTGGTTGAGGTGTAAATGGCACGATGACTGGTTGAGATGGCGGTTGGAAGGTGTGGTTCAGGTAGAATGGAAGGATGATTGGTTAGGATGGCGGTTGGAAGGTGTGGTCAAGGTGGAGGACGGAGGTGCGGTACCTGCTGGAGCATGACGGCCTGTTGCTGCTGCAGCAGGGCCTGGAGCTGCTGGGGGGACAGCACCTGCTGCTGGAGGATCTGCTGCACCTGCTGGGGGGTGATCACCTGCGGACTCATCATGGCCACCGACACCTGGGCCAAGAGGGGAGGAGCGTCACACACCTGGAGCCCCGCCCACCCGACAGCTGCACCTGGAGCCCCGCCCACCCGACAGCTACACCTGGAGTCCCGCCCACCCGACAGCTGCACCTGGAGCCCCGCCCACCCAACAGCTACACCAGCACTGACAGCCGCCTGTCACTCATGAGTCTGCCCTTCTCAAGGGAAGGGGGAGGGACTTAAATAAAAAAGGAGGTATTCATATAGAAGGGGAGGGGTTTAAAGCACACTCACACATGCACATACACGCAAGCACATGCAAACACACACGTACATTCTTACGCTCATACACACCCACACATGCATGCACACCTATACATGCATGCACACACAAACATGTTCTTATGCTCTCTCTCTCTCTCTCTCTCTCACACACACACACACACACACACACACACACGCACTTACACACAGACTTTTAATCACTGAAAGGACATAAGAGACATATTCCTCCATCTTTATCTAGGCCCAGATAGTTACAGCCACTCCAAGCCATGTTCACATCTCAATCTCAGAGAAATTTTCTGTTTGGGCGCTCTTACAAAAACAGTCATTCCTCATTTTCAATTTTATTACCGTTTTCTGAAAAACAGTGGTCTGTATACCAATTAAACACACAGTAACAAACGAGAGCACTTCACCCACCCCATCGTTAGGCCTTGACACGTCCTTGTCTTTGATTAGCTGAAACATTTGCATGGTCACCGCACATTTTTCATTTCAGAAGCCATTTTGCATTAGCGGTCTCCACCGCCCAGCTTGACTAATCCTGATGAGCTCCGATCAAAGCTGAAGGTCAAAGCCTCATCCTGGCTGCACACTCATATTCAAACACAAAACCTGCGCCGCCATTGTTCCCCAAGGCGCCCACTCTTCCCCAGGAACGGCTTCTCAAGCTTCAAAAAAAAAACAAAAAAAAGAACCAACGCAAAAAGAAAAAAAAAAAAAAAAGATAATATTTCAATGCAATTATGTAAATTTACACCCACTCCTTCCAGCAGAATTAAAGCCTTAAGACACGGTTTCAAACGTCGTTCCACCTGTTCTGCCTGCGCTCCTGATCCACACAGCTCGGCTGAGAGGCCTCAGACAGGAACGGGGCACTGGCAGAAACAGACAGCTCATTATTTAAAAACTGAAAGCCCAAAACTAAGGACTCATTTCCGCCAGAGATTTTTCCCCTCAGTGTCATAGACCACAGGAGCATATCAGCGCCTGCAGCCTTTTAACGGCATGATGTCCGATGTGCACACCTCTCCCCACCTGACTGAGCTTCCATTATCCCCTCGCTCAGAGCCCCGCTCCCCCTGCAGGGACGCCGTCAGGGGAGAAAAGCACCTCTCTGTGACGCGCGAGAGAACAGCAGCAGGGGCCAGGAAGTCTTCTTCACGTGGCCATCGTCAGCTTTTCAGAGGAACGCTGGATGATAATCTCCTTCTTTTCTCTTCCAATACAAAGCGGAGGAGGAGGAGGAAGGGAGATGCACGGAGCTAATTCCTGCCTTTACCCGAACGCTCGTATGCTCCGCGCATCAGAGACGGCAAGACAGACACACACAGACACACACACACACACACACACACACACACACACTCAGGTGGATGACATGGTAATTGCCAAAAACGTAACACCTTTGTTGCGGTGAGTTCTGTGCACAGGATGATTGACAGGTGCTCTGAATGGAGTGGAATGTAGGATGATTTGAGGGGGGGGGGGGGTGGGGAGGGGAGGGCTCATCCCCCCCTATAAAAATAAAAAAACAGCTGAGAGTGTAGTGAGCGAGGACTTTATTAGAGCTGCACTGCACTGGAAGCGAACCCGCTGAATCCAGCATGGGCAGAGACGGGAGAAGTCTTCACTTGGTCACGCGCAGTTGCCGTGGGAGACGGACAGGAAGGGGAAGGAGAGGGGGGAGATGGCGGCAGTCAAACTCGCCGGCCCCCTGCAGGGGTGCTCTGCTGTTAATTAAGACGCACGGTGCTTGGGCCAGAAGTGAGAATGGGATTCCTGGACTGTCCCGTTAATTTGTCTTCTCTCTGCTCCAGACTCCCCGTGGGGGGGGGGGGGGGGGGGGGGCACAGTCCGACCCCTCCATTCCACTCCTTGCCCTCCCCCACCTCCGTTAGCTGACACTGCTAATTTGCCCACCAATTAGCGGTGGCTTTATTGATAGGGACCCCTGTATTTTGTGATGGTGGCAGAAAGACCACCAGCATCCCACCCTGCCACCCCACCCACCACCACTACCACCCCACCCCCCTGCCCCTCATCACACTCCCGCCCAAGCCGCTGGCCTTCAAAAGCTCAGGACACCCCCAGGGCCGCGGGGGGGGGGGGGGGCACACAGCTGCCTATAGTGTGTAAAGTTGTCTGCAGGTAAATGAAGGAAAGTGTCTGCAGGTAAATGAAGGAAAGTGCCTGCAGATAAATGAAGGTAAATGAAGGAAAGTGTCTGCAGGTAAATGAAGGAAAGTGTCTGCAGGTAAATGAAGGTAAATGAAGGAAAGTGTCTGCAGGTAAATGAAGGTAAATGAAGGAAAGTGCCTGCAGGTAAATGAAGGAAAGTGTCTGCAGGTAAATGAAGGTAAATGAAGGTAAGTGTCTGCAGGTAAATGAAGGTAAATGAAGGTAAGTGTCTGCAGGTAAATGAAGGTAAGTGTCTGCAGGCAAATGAAGGTAAATGAAGGTAAATGAAGGTAAGTGTCTGCAGGTAAATGAAGGAAAGTGTCTGCAGGTAAATGAAGGTAAGTGTCTGCAGGTAAATGAAGGTAAATGAAGGAAAGTGTCTGCAGGTAAATGAAGGTAAATGAAGGAAAGTGTCTGCAGGTAAATGAAGGTAAGTGTCTGCAGGTAAATGAAGGTAAATGAAGGTAAGTGTCTGCAGGTAAATGAAGGTAAATGAAGGAAAGTGTCTGCAGGTAAATGAAGGTAAGTGTCTGCAGGCAAATGAAGGTAAATGAAGGAAAGTGTCTGCAGGTAAATGAAGGTAAATGAAGGAAAGTGTCTGCAGGTAAATGAAGGTAAGTGTCTGCAGGCAAATGAAGGTAAATGAAGGTAAATGAAGGTAAGTGTCTGCAGGTAAATGAAGGTAAATGAAGGTAAGTGTCTGCAGGTAAATGAAGGTAAGTGTCTGCAGGTAAATGAAGGTAAATGAAGGTAAGTGTCTGCAGGTAAATGAAGGTAAGTGTCTGCAGGTAAATGAAGGTAAGTGTCTGCAGGTAAATGAAGGTAAATGAAGGTAAGAGTCTGCAGGTAAATGAAGGTAAGTGTCTGCAGGTAAATGAAGGTAAATGAAGGTAAGTGTCTGCAGGTAAATGAAGGTAAATGAAGGTAAGTGTCTGCAGGTAAATGAAGGTAAGTGTCTGCAGGTAAATGTGTCGCTGACGCATCAAAGCTCTGACACCTGCACGTTTTAAATGCTTTCAACCGCGAAATGACAAACTCCTTCTGCCCCGGCGATGAACCAGCCTTGTCCTTTATCTACCATGCAATCAAGTTTATCAAACTTAAATTTAAGTTCAGGTTTATCGAACTATCCAAGAAAAGCTGCTCCAGTGACTGTCAGAGCTTTTTTCTCTTCTTTTTGAAATATAAACAAAATGTCGCCTTGTGAAATGTTTACATGTCCCACGATTATCTTGTTTTAATATTATTCTAGAGTGAATATGGAAATATGTATTCATGTGGAAATAAAAGCAGAGAGGTACTCATTGCTTTTCATTACTGTAGCACAAACAGAATGAGGAATGAAAAGTATGTCTCAATTCCTGGGTGCGGGGATAACTGCACAAAGTCTTCCTAAAAGGAAAGTCACATCACCCACAATGCACCACTTTCTTTGAGTGATAACCTTCAGAGAAATCACCATTTCAGCTTCTTCAATAAGATTTCTATGTCTTCACTTCTTTAAATGGGAAAAGCACAGAGTCAAAGGGACAGAAGCCCACCGCTGGTTTAAATTCAGAACTCAGTCATTTTAATACATAACTCGCAGCATGCTGATTGTAACCCTTTAACAAAATGTTAATTCACAAAAACAAACTTTTTCTCAAAGTTCCACAAAAAGTTCACCTCTACACCGGTTCTCCTCTGTCAGGTGAAGTGAAGGTTGAAGTGTGGACAGGGGAACATGAAATTTAGAGGGATAATTACATGCATCTTGTTTTTTTTTTGGAAGGATATGGGAATTATTTGTCACAAAAAACCCTCTAGAACATGAACTGACCAGCAGCTGTCTCTGGAGTGTGCCAGACCTAAGCTCTGTTTATAAATAATAAACATCCCATAATGCATTTTGCATTTTTCAGCCCATCTGCAGAGAGGGGAAGCAGCTTTATGACTATATGATAATAAATATGTATGTGCGATCAGAACACAACAGCATCAAGGGCAAAGACTCCTTTACTGCACAACTGAAATGTAGATTTAAGATGCTCATTATACAGGAAATTAAATCCTGTTATTTGTCTGGGTGAAGTGTCAACATGCACCCAAAACAGTAGGGAGAGTTTAAGCATGCACAACACTGAGTAAAGGTTTATTTAAAGTTTATTAGTAAAACATTCTTAACCATTTAAAAGTTTAAATGATAACAATTAGATGTAGTGGGCATGGACAATAATGAAATTAGCTAGGTACTACTGTGTCACTCAAAAAAAACAAACTTCTGGATTTATCAAACTTAAGATAAGAAGATTAAGTGTGCTCAAAACAATATTCAACTTGAGCAAAAATACAAAACATCTCCATTGTAACACTGCCCCTACCAGTGCACTGGGACAATGCTTTTCTGTTTGGACCACTGGGAAGACTGACCCCCTCCCCCAATTACAGCAGAAACTTTGTATTCCATCCAACTCAACCCAGCCCTGCTCGGCTACAACCAGCAGGCAAGAGGAGGTCACAGGGCAGTATGGCCAAGGGGCTGGAACTCTGGGAATTGTAGTCTCACAGCACATAAAATAGACTGCTTTTAATATGTTTCTCCACTGCCTTGTCACATCTCAGAGGCAGACAATTTCTGATTGATCCATATTAAAGCTGCCTCAGACACCGGTACCCCTGGCCTACATGTTTACACAGCTACATTAAATCCCTGTTATTTCCACCCAATGCAATGTGCTTTGAAACCTTGGGAAATACAGCAGTCTGTCTCGAACCAGCCTTGGCTAGAAGAGCTGTACAAATGTATTACATTTACATGCCTGTGTGTGTGTGCGTGCTCACGTGTGTGTGTGCGCGTGTGTGCCTGTGCTTGTGTGTATGTCTGTGGGTGTATGTGTGTGTGCGTGTTTTTATGTCTGAGTGTGTGTGTGTGTGTGCGTGCGTGCACGCATGTGTGTGTGTGTGTGTGCGTGCGCGTGTGTGCATATGTCTGTGTGCGAGTGTGTGTATGTCTGTGTGTGCATATGTCTGTGTGTGAGTGTGTCTGCGAGTGTGCATGCGCGTGCGTGCCTGTATGTGTGTGTGTCTGTGTGTGAGTCTGTGTGCGTGGATGTGCGCTGTCCTGTTATACATCTTTCTGTTTACTGATGGGAAACCAAGACGACAGAACACATCAACATTCTGACGGCCCAGATTTGCGATTCAAAAACAGGGATATGAAAACTCACGGCCCGGGCAGCTGTGAAACCAACAACCTCACGGGGAGCTTCAGCAAACAGAGCATCCAACAACAAACAGCCAGACTGCGCAGCCCAGCACAGGGGCTTTGGACTGAGCCTTACTCTGCAGTGGCACAACAGGGCAGATTATTCACAGCATGTACAAGTAAGGACCAACACCAACAGCACTTCTGACAAGTCCACTGACAGGTTGAAAGGGTACTGCATGTGCAAACCCCCACAACAAAAAAGAACATCTTTTAAATAAAGGTCCGTGGTGTGATGTCATCACTCACACGTTTAAATGCAATGTGTTTCTCAGGGCTCCACAGCTGTGAAACAGAGTTCACAGATTTCATCTTGGGAAACAGAATTCCGGAACACATCTTTAAATTTAGAATGCTTAAGCAGAGTATTCCGAGCAGGCGCCCTTCCTCTCCGCCCGGTGAGGAGTGCCGTCTTGTGTCAGAGACGTACGGCTTCATATGAAGTTTGGACTGGTGCACCACTGACCAAATGCGTCACTATTACATGATGTGCACAATCCTCTCTCTTTCTCTCTCCCTCTCACTCCAGTTCTTTCTTTCTCCCTATCCCCTTCATTCCAGTTCTCTCTCTCTTTCACTCGCTCTCATTCTAGCTCTCTCCCTCTCTCATTTCAGTTCTCTCTCCCTCCTCTCTTTCCCTCTGTCATTTTCCTCTCTCTAATCTTCCCTGTGTATTTTAAATATCAGTGTATAAGTGTGTGTGATGTGGAAGAGCTGCACATATGAGGCTGCTGTGTATCAGGGGGAACCCCCCTGAGTGTGATTGGGGGGGGAGGGGGGCGCACTTGCAGGCAGAAGTAGCTGTTTATTGAGCGCTCCCCTCGGGTTTATCACACTATAATAGACCTGTCACACTACGCGAGCACGCAGAGCAGCCAGCGCAGCCAGCGCAGCCGTGAACCACGGGACCCAATCAGGCAAGCGAAAGCCTCCGGATGCCAATACTCCTCCCGCAATAAAACCCTGAAAGCGCAGGCAGTTAGACGCCCGTGTACCTGGCCAGCTACGCAGCGGGCTCTGCACATCACCTCCCTCCCATAAAACTACAGAACGGCCTGTCACTCACCGTGTCCGGAACACTGCGCTAAATCAGCCGGCAGATTATAATCTCTGATCCAGACGCATCGATTCTACGAAAGGTTCAAATGATCACATTAAATTACAAACAGTGTTTATTTCAGACTCGGGCTCTAAAAGAGAGAGAAGAAAACACGTTCACGGGCACTCGGCAGGGATGACAGGATCCCATTATGTGAGATGATTAAGATAATTTCCTGCGTTCTCCACAGCTCATTCAGCACCAGGGCAACCGGCAGCATAATCGTCCATCTCAACAGCGATTCTTCAGAAAACCATGTTCATAAACACGCACTCAGGCAGAATAGTATCGAGCCCATAAACCTTTACCATAAACTTTCTCCAGCAATTAGAGTAACTGAGGCTTTTTTTCCCCATCTACCACTAAATCCATTCAGCGTGGATAGAGGTAATTCTCCTTTCAAATAAATTAAGCCATTGAAACACGCACAGCTTTAAAATGAAGAGACCGGAGAAAGAAATAACAAGCATATTAAGCGACATTTTAGCTAAATGGGTGGATGAGAAATTTGACACCGGTTCCAGGAACTGAAAGGTGTGACTGTAAGACGACAGGAGCGGAGGGTTCATAATCGGAGGACTGACTGGATAACCCACAGGCGGCCGGTGGGCAGGCCTCATATTGATTCATAACGGGAACATGAGGACGGGATGGGCGGATGCAGCAATGTAAATACCCGCAGCCAAATGTAAATACTCAATATTGACTGCGCTCTGGTGCAGGCAGAGCCCAGCCTGCCCGGGAGGGGTCATGGGCCATCGGCTCCACACCGCACTGAGAGAGAGGCTTCTTCACAACCTGTACTGACCACAGCACGTCTATGCCCAAATCACTAAATATTCATTTACCCCACAGCACAAGCCCAGCATTCTGAGGCTGATGTAACGGTCACCGCTGGCAACTGAAAGCAGTGGAGTTCTAGAACACCGACTTGGAATTCCAAAAAAAAAAAAAACCTGCTCTTCAAAGGGCCCACTGCAGAGAGTGGGCACAACGACAAGACAAACCCAGGTGTCCAGTCACATCCGAAAAAGGGTTCGGGGTGGGTGCAGGTTTTTGTTTTTAGCCCAGCACTGAGACACCTGATTCAGCTTATCAAGGTCTTGACTGAAGAGCAATGGTTTGTTAACTGGAGTGGGGAGCAAGGTGTTGTAGTGCTGGGCCAGAACGAAGACCAGCACCCACACCAGCTCTTTTCTGGGATAAGACTGGCAACTCTCGGAACAAAACAAAGCAGGGGCTTGGTGTCAGCCAGGGATCCACATACGGCACACAGGAAACACTTTTTACCGCACTGCCACCCACGTGACTGAAGCCAACTGTGTTCCACGTCGGCCATCTTGGAAGCGCGCGCACAAGCTGAGAGACCCTCACGCCGGCCGTCCCAAACGTTCCGCCCGGTTTTCGCCGTGCGTCACGGGCACGCAGACGAGGGGCGGGGTTAAACACAGCGGCGGTTAGTCAGCCGCACGCTCACCTGTCCAAACAGAGACACCGGAGCCGCCGCCGCCGCGCGGCTCCAACACTAACACGGCTGGGGAAATAAACACCGGCGGTATCGAAACCCGCGCGCGGGCGGGGCGTGGCCACAGCTCGCTGGAACGAGACCCGGTCGAAGAAAAAGGACCGTTTGTTTTTTTAAACAAAATCCTGTCAGCCCACGACTGACGAGCAAAGGGTTCTGTTTACGGGACAGAGCCCGGCGCGAGGCCAGAGGCAGGCCCTTATGGGCAGCAGGCCGAGGCCGGGCTGAGGGAAGGCCGGTTTGTCCTTAAAGGGACTCGGCAGCTTCCGTGGAATTCTGGTCAATATTTGGCGGAGATTTGGGGGAAAATGAGCAGCGTGCATGGAATGCAAAAAAGCGAGTTCTGTCAGGAAACTCAAAACTGCATTTCCACAATCTTATCCGTCCAATCACAGACACGCATCGCCAGTGGAGCACCTTTTTAAACCAATCAGACCTCTAAGTGCTGCTGCTTGCCTGCTTCACTGCTGCTGCTCAGAACTGCGCTCACCCTCCACCCCAGCACCACCTGTCGTTTGGATCCATTTCTAGACACTGGGAGGGTTTTCTGGTATTCCTCCTGTTTAGTAGGGGAGATGTACAGTGTAGTACTCCCTGTTGGATAACACC
>CM077302.1:16280331-16290331 GCA_039654925.1 Anguilla pacifica
GCCCTGTTCTGCATTCTTAAACCGCTGAGAGTGAACTGTTAACCACAGCAACAGCTCCCTTAATGACGCGCAGCTTCGGCTGTTCACTGAAAAAAGGAACCTGTTAAAACAGAGGGCTGCCATCACACATCCGTCAAGAACAGAGCACGCGCTGAGCGCTGTGTAAACAGTGCTGGGGGGGGGCAGGAGATATGAACTGAGCCCCAAGCAGTACATGGATGAAATAAGTCCCATTCCTTTTCATTAGAGAAAATAATAAAAGGAGTGAAGTGAAGGACAAAGCCTCCTCCCTCCCGTCAGGTTCTACCCCAATGCCCTGTCGCACCTCTCCGCAACACCACTACCCCGCACACAGACCCCCCCCCCCCGCCCCCCCCAAGCTTATACCTGCTCCCGAAAAAACAAAAGACAAGGTTTTACCCCCCCCCACTCGAGTCACAGGCTGCAGAAACATGGCTTTATCAGAGCGGCTGGAGCCATGCCACAAACACAGGGCCTAAACTGTTTAAGCTGCACAAACAAACAAGCTGATTGGATTCAGACCCGCAGCCCCCTTTTTCTGGAGATACAGCAGTACAAACACGGCACGCCTAAATATTTACACGACAAACACCCTTCATTGCTTATGTAAGTGGATTCCATAGACAAGAGGTTGGAGGGGAATATAGAACATGTTTTCTTTATGTTTTTGTTTTCTTTTTGAAGACAGAAATGTTTGTCATGAATACAAAGAACAGATCTGTGTCAAGAAGAAAGCACAATAAAACTACAGCAGGAAATAGGAAATGATTTGCCTGCTTTTTAAGTTTGCGATTCTACTGATCATCAGTGCCTTAAATCCAAATAAAATGCAGTTTTACAGAGAGAACAAAACCAAGGGCAAGGTCTAAATGAGAGAGAGACATTGAATTACCACAGTGCATCTTAAGTCATTTGCAAAAGGCACAGCAGTGGCCCAAACCTACCAGTGTTCTCAGTACGGCATCGCCAAGTTCACCCTGACGCACCTCCCCTCAATACTCGAGAGCTGTACTGCTATTCATAAAGCACCAGAGAACCCCTGTCCCCCTGTCCCCCATATCACTCTTTCAGACTGAGCATGAATATGAAACCAACGCACTGCAATGTTCAGTGACGCTTCACATTATTTTTCTTTTTAAAAACTGGGAAACAGGTCTTAAGATACTGCACGACTCAAACATAGAATCAGAGTTACATTTGAAACAGGAAGTGAGTGAGTGAGTGAGTGAGTGAGGCGTCTCCACGGACAGCAGTGAGAACAGGAAGAGGCAGTGAGAGGGATACGCACGGCGGCCAGCGGCCGGGCGTTCGCGGGATTGGCGGGATGGCGGGATCCTGAACAGGAGTAGAGCACGAGGCCCGGCTGTTAGGCCTGAAGAGAAATGAAATGACAGAGGCAGACGGGATAATGAACGAGTGCGTTTGGAACCCTAAAAGGGGGGAGCGAAAGGCGCCCGGGGTGCCGCGGGGAACAACAGCCCCTGTGAGCCTCAAACCCGGGGCCCCGGGGCCCGACCGTCGCCCCACGCTCGACCCCGGCCCCGCCCCGGCCCCCGCCCCGCCCCGCGCTCGACCCCGGCCCCGGCCCCCGCCCCGCGCTCGACCCCGGCCCCGGCCCCACCCCAGACCCGCCCCAGACCCGCCCCGGCCCCAGACCCGCCCCGCCCCAGACCCGCCCCGCCCCGTTTATTGATTCTGTAGATTAAGAATATCCCGAGGGGGGGGGGGGGCAGACAGCCATAAAATCAGATTTTTTCCGCGTGCTTACTTGCCGCGGCCGTGCATCTATTTGGCCGGTCCTGTAGACAATTACGCTTCCCTGGCTCAGACTCAGGTGCTCATAATGAAGGATAAACAGAATCGTGTGTGCAAACTTCCCCCTTTTGATGAAAATTTATATTAACTTTGGTCCACTGTAAACACAACTGCGCGGCTCCTTCTCCTCCCTGGCGAGTTGGTGATGAATTCAGTCATTTATATCCCAGGAACTGGGAGCTGCGTTCTTGGGGGGAGATGAAGAACAGCTGCATTGTGTAACCTTTCTGTCCCGCTCCCCCCCCCCCTTTTTTCCTGATGAAAATGAAGAAGAAAAAAAAAAAAAAACAGGGCAGTCTGTTTAGTTCATCACTAAGAGTCTGCAAATCTGTTTCAACAGCAGGCCTGTCTGCATGTGTCTGTCAGATACAGAGCAGGGTGCCGGGGTTGCATTCACACCCCCCCCCCCAAAAAAAGGGTTTCCTGCCATATGTCTTACACACATTACACTCACTTGCTAGGCGCTCTAACCCAGAGTGACTTCGGGGGAGAAGACACGCCAGCTTTAAAACTTTGTCATTGGAAGTAAAAAAACAGACAGTACAACTGCTGGTCCTCTAGACTCACGCTCTTCATCTTAAACAGCCGATAACGTCTCAGTTTCCACTGATTACAGCCTGCTGAACGTCACATCCGCACAAGCCATGCCAGTGACAAGGATTCACCCATCCACACAAGCCATGCAGTGACAAGGATTCACCCATCCAAACACCCAGATATTCAGACGCACAACCAGACGGTCGAGGAGGAAAAAAAAAGTTGACTCGTTTTACCAAGAGGTGTCAGAGATCAGCAGTACGTCTCTCTCTCTCTCTCTCTCTCTCTCTCTCTCTCTCTCTCTCTCTCTCTCTCTCTCTCTCTCTCTCTCTCTCTCTCTCTCTCTCTCTCTCTCTCTCTCTCTCTCTCTCTCTCTCTCTCTCGCACAGTCTGAAAGGGCTTTCCAGCGCCCTTTAATGGTGCGCACACCCTCTGCCAAAGACCGGCAGAGTGAAGTCTTACTCTCTCTTTTTTCTCGCTGCAGTGTTTGTGTCTGTCTTTGTTGACAAGCATTCATGATGAGGTTGCAAAAGGCCGTGCCCGGAGGCAGCAGCAGCTCCTCGCCCCGGCTCTGGACGGCCACTTTCATCTTCTTTCAATACTTTTCTCTTGTTGTTTTTTTGTTTGTTGTTTTTTTTCCTTTCTTGTTTTTTTTTTTTTTTTTTGCACAGTACAGGGGAAAGGTGCATCACTGCCGGTATCACACCTGTCTAGCGATAGCTTCAGAAGCCAGGATCTGCGCAGGCTGTCAATGCTCATTAGCACAGCGCTAATGGTGATGAACACAAACATGCCTTCGGTGCGTTGCTGCGCGCAGAAACAGTACTGAACTACAGTCAGAAAAACAAGCAGATGACACAAAACACATGCAGTGCAGATCCAGGCTGATGAGAGGATTCAGTCCACAAAGGAAAAGGTGCTTTACCTGCTCGCCTCGCTCTTCTTCAGTTTGTCTGTTGTTATGGAGACGGAGGCATGCTTTGAGATTCCAAGAAAAAGCCTTAAAATGGTCAAAGCACAGAACCTGGCGTCTGGCGGAATCACGATCAAAACCGCGTCAAAGTCCGCTCTCATGCCTTCTCAACGAGCTGTGGTGGCCATCAGGCGAAGCGTCACCTGCGGCCCAGGTGTACTGACCCTGACCTTTAACACCTGTGCACCTGAGCAGCGCAGAGATGAGCTCCCCAGCCTCTGCGCCGGCCTAATTCAGCCCACACGCTCGCTGTGACGCGAGCAGGCCAGTAAACGCAGCCTGTCCCAGGCACACCGGGGTCTCGTGGTGACAGGAATACCCGCAGGGTCGCTGAGGCGCCCCTCCGCATTCAGGGAATTGCTCATTATAGCTAACCTTAATTGTTCCGAGGCAATTAACAGCTGTGAAATTAATACTGCTCATGCACTCGAGAAAAAAAAAGGAGAGGAAACAGAGAGAGAGAGAGAGAGAGAGAGAGAGAGAGAGAGAGAGAGAGAGAGAGAGAGAGAGAGAGAGAGAGAGAGAGAGAGAGAGAGACATCTTGACTGGTGTCTTCTAAATTAAACTCAGCTAATCGGACCGATACAGGTAAAGCGCAAGCAGGTTTAAACTTCATAATGTCGAACTACGAAAGTCACACAAGCACGCACAAACAAACTGGCTGTGAGCACCTTTCAACAAACCAACAGCACTGACTGGAATTCCCCCTTCTCTGCGAACCATTCCACTGGTAGATATTCTGCATTTTAAAATGGATGTTTCCAACATACTCCACTTCATTCTCACTCTCACACTTTCACAGTCTCACTCTCTTACCCTCTCTCTCTCTGTGACAGTGACAGCAAACAATAATGGAGCAACAGGACTGATATTGTTTGTGGGCCTGGAGAACAGAAACTAATATAGAGGGCAAACAGCGGCAGCTTTGCCGCTCAGCTTTGTGCTGTGGCCTCATTTACCTGGTATGCTGCGAGGCTATTAGCTTCCTCTCAGCCCCGCCCCTCAGCTCTCAGCCCCGCCCCTCAGCTCTGGGCCCCACCCCACAGCTCTGGGCCCTGCCCCTCAGCCCCGCCCCTCAGCTCTGGGCCCCGCCCCTCAGCCCCGCCCCTCAGTATGCCACACGCAGCGACGCACTGATCAGCTCTGTCAATCAGCGTTCCCTCCGCTCTTTTGGGTAAAGCCTCACGTCCCCACAGCCTCCTACCAGATCGGCTGCCATCTCTCTTCCCATCATGCTTTGCTTCTTGTCGGATGACGTGTGGCTTTGCACTTGAAAGGGGGAGGAAGGGTGGGGCAGGGAGCAGCGACGGGGCGTGGCAGGGCAGGGCAGGGGCGGGGCGGTGAAGCAAGACCCTCTGCCAGTCACTTTGTGATTTGATTTGAGGAGAGAGTTCTAAGACCAAAGCCCTTTGATAAAGACTGGGGGGGATGAAGACATCTGTTTTAAGAGGAAAAACACAGCCCACGTACTTTGAAGAAGACTACCAGCCTGAGTGCACCCAGCTTCCAAAAACAAAGCCCCCTTTCCCCTCCAGTCTAATGATGCGTCTCATTACAGCACAGCCTCCACTCACAATCCCTTAGTTACGCTGCTGTTTTCCATTCCACGGGACCAATCTACATCTTTCACTGAATCAAGAATGGAAATTCTGGAGAAATACTTCTTTTTTTCCCCCCAATTTTCGCACGGAGGTAGCTGGAGTTAGAGGATGTCATTTCTCCTCACAGGCTAAATGGATCGCGGTGTCACTCACTTAAGCCGCAGACTTTTGCATTTTCCTTTTTTAATAAAAACGGTCTGGATGAACGCACCAAAAGCAGAACACTCCAAAGCAATCTGCGCCGGAAAAGCATAATCACCCTGCTTCTGAAAAAAATACGCTTTCATATTTAAATCAGCACCAAGAATACATTAAATATTAATACAAAATACACTACATACGGAACACAGAATACATCACCTGTAGCACGACCACCTAATTCATCTGATATTCAATATTTCAATATCAATATTTAAGATTTCACTTGGGCTGCTCATGTCGATTGCTTTAAAACAGTGTATTCCCTCCCAAACTGAGGGAAAATTAGCTATTTAAAAATTAATGTATTACGTACTTCTGTAATATCTATTTATAAAACTGCAGAAAATGTTCTTACACTGGCTCACAGGTTTTCTGCAGTGTGACGAGCACCGATGGAAAGGAACAATCAAAGATACTGATCAACTGCAGCGGGAAACGTGCTTACACAGAAACCACTGAACACACACACACACACACACACACACACCGTGTGGCATACAGTCAAACAGCACGTGAGTAAAGGGGATGATCTCTCTAACATGTTTAATGGAATTTACTGAGTGTTTCTGGTGTAATTTGTACAAATACTGCCCCCCTCCCGTCTGCTTCTGTGTCTGAGCCTCACGTTTCAGAACTGCACGGCCGTGGCGGAGATCAGACATTCCACAGATCGCTTTCCGTTCTGAAAATAAACCCGGCGAAGGTCTGGCATCCTCGACAAGGCCCGAGTCTCTTTCATCAGCACAACAGAGCCGGGGACACACAACACCGCAAGAGCCAACAAAACATCAAAGATGGGAAGGAAATTACACGCGCAGCAGAAGCCAATCACAGAGCAAGAGCACAGAAGGGAAAATGCATGCGCTCAGACAATACAGACTCTGCTTCATTTAATGCCACAAACAAGAAATAATCATTTAATAAAAGATGCGACACGTGTTTCTGCCTTTTCTCTGCAGCCGTGAGCAACAGCACTTAAACTCTGATGTGTGCTCTGCACACAATCATCCCATTAAAAAAAAAGATATATAAGCCAAAACAGTGGAGACCCGGGATGCAGATTTAACACACAGCCACTGACACCGGCACAGACAGCTCAGGGAAGCGGATTTAACACACAGCCACTGACACCGGCACAGACAGCTCAGGGAAGCGGATTTAACACACAGCCACTGACACCGGCACAGACAGCTCAGGGGAAACAGATTTAACACACAGCCACTGACACCGGCACAGACAGCTCAGGGAAGCAGATTTAACACACAGCCACTGACACCGGCACAGACAGCTCAGGGGAAACAGATTTAACACACAGCCACTGACACCAGCACAGACAGCTCAGGGAGGCAGATTTAACACACAGCCACTGACACCAGCACAGACAGCTCAGGGAGGCAGATTTAACACACAGCCACTGACACCGGCACAGACAGCTCAGGGAGGCAGATTTAACACACAGCCACTGACTCCGGCACAGACAGCTCAGGGATGCAGATTTAACACACAGCCACTGACTCCGGCACAGACAGCTCAGGGAGGCAGATTTAACACACAGCCACTGACTCCGGCACAGACAGCTCAGGGAGGCAGATTTAACACACAGCCACTGACACCGGCACAGACAGCTCAGGGAAGCGGATTTAACACACAGCCACTGACTCCGGCACAGACAGCTCAGGGAGGCGGATTTAACACACAGCCACTGACTCCGGCACAGACAGCTCAGGGAGGCAGATTTAACACACAGCCACTGACACCGGCACAGACAGCTCAGGGAAGCGGATTTAACACACAGCCACTGACTCCGGCACAGACAGCTCAGGGAGGCAGATTTAACACACAGCCACTGACACCGGCACAGACAGCTCAGGGAAGCGGATTTAACACACAGCCACTGACTCCGGCACAGACAGCTCAGGGAGGCAGATTTAACACACAGCCACTGACACCGGCACAGACAGCTCAGGGAAGCGGATTTAACACACAGCCACTGACTCCGGCACAGACAGCTCAGGGAGGCAGATTTAACACACAGCCACTGACACCGGCACAGACAGCTCAGGGAAGCGGATTTAACACACAGCCACTGACTCCGGCACAGACAGCTCAGGGAAGCAGATTTAACACACAGCCACTGACACCGGCACAGACAGCTCAGGGGAAACAGATTTAACACACAGCCACTGACACCGGCACAGACAGCTCAGGGGAAGCAGATTTAACACACAGCCACTGACTCCGGCACAGACAGCTCAGGGAAGCAGATTTAACACACAGCCACTGACACCGGCACAGACAGCTCAGGGGAAACAGATTTAACACACAGCCACTGACACCGGCACAGACAGCTCAGGGGAAGCAGATTTAACACACAGCCACTGACACCGGCACAGACAGCTCAGGGGAAGCAGATTTAACACACAGCCACTGACACCGGCACAGACAGCTCAGGGAAGCAGATTTAACACACAGCCACTGACACCGGCACAGGCAGCTCAGGGGAAGCAGATTTAACACACAGCCACTGACACCGGCACAGACAGCTCAGGGGAAGCAGATTTAACACACAGCCACTGACACCGGCACAGGCAGCTCAGGGAGGCAGATTTAACACACAGCCACTGACACCGGCACAGACAGCTCAGGGAAGCAGATATAACACACAGCCACTGACACCGGCACAGACAGCTCAGGGGAAGCAGATTTAACACACAGCCACTGACACCGGCACAGACAGCTCAGGGAAGCGGATGAATCTCTCCACTGCGCCCGTAAATAAAGCCTTCAGTCACATTGAGGGACGGCGCACACCGCTGCGCTGCCATGGCGATAAGCCCCGCCCCGCCGCTGCCCCTTCCCTGGGTTCCTGAGGGTCACAGGAACCTGAGGAGAGGATGAAGACGTCCACCGGAGGACACCGAGGAGCAGGCCCAGGAGTCCAATCAGTGCCAGGGCCTCGAACCGCCGAGAGCCTGAGCAACCCCCCTGCCCCCCCAGCCCCCCCAGCCCCTGCCCCCTGCCCCCTGTCCCCCCAGCCTCAGCCCCCTGCCCCCCCCAGCTCCAGCCCCATTCCCCCTGTCCCCCCAGCCTCAGCCCCCCAGGCTCAGACCCCCTGCCCCCCCAGCCCCTGCCCCCTGCCCCCCCCAGCTCCAGCCCCATTCCCCCTGTCCCCCCAGCCTCAGCCCCCCAGGCTCAGACCCCCTGCCCCCCCCAGCTCCAGCCCCATTACCCCTGTCCCCCTGCCCCCCAGCCCCCCCAGCCCCAGCCCTTGCCCCATTCCCCCATGACCGTTTGAAAAGTAAAGTAAACAGGCCACAGCAGGAAATCCCACTGAGCTGATGTGCCATGGACACTTGAGTGATGAGTCATTCCTCGTTACCATGACAGCACATGTCACTTTGAGGAATGCCCCAGATGACTATCAGAAACAGAAGCAGGCAGCGCCGATACCAGGACATTGAGCTTGAGCAGCGAGTTTATGCTCTTTCACCTTTGACCTTTCACCTGCGCCACTTCTGCATCCAGGAACATCACCTGAGCCAGTCCCACCCAGGCAACCAAAGACCTTCCACAGTCCGGCGCCTCTCTCTCTCTCTCCCCCTGAAGAGCCAGACGTGTTCCAGAGGCAGAGAATAAACACGGTGGTGGTATTCATCACGCTCGCCGATAATCAGCTCAGTTAACTTTAATTATTCTACACAGAGCCTTTCCCCAGTTCACCCTGCAGGCCGAAGCCCAAAGATGAAACCATGACATTTAGCTTCATAGCTGGAATGATTACATTACATTACATTACAGGCATTTATGATGCACCTGGGAAACAATATTTACTGAGAGTAAAAAGTGAGAAGCAGACAGGAAATGGAAACACTGCAATATTTACAGAAACTGTGTAGCACCCTGAATTAATCGCACTACACCGTGTAGCTCGATAATAATTAGACTGCATTACAGTGCACACTGTAATAACTGTACTGCACACTTGGGTAAAACACCAGGAAGAGGAAACAGTCAGGAAAGCAGCAAAATAGGTCTAGCTGTCGGATCCAGCACGATCCAGAATCAATTGGTAGAATTGTTAGAAACCCATTTAACGGCTGATTTTACTGGCGAGCCGTTCTCACCCGGGCCCTGGATGGAGCCCTGCCACTGCATTCATTACTGCTGGACCTCTCTCAAATAATGAATGTGCAAACACGACAGGAACAAATGAATCCCCATCATCAGAAATGAGAAAATGTGCTCTGCCTGAAAAAAGAGGAGAGGAAGCTTTCAGCCACAGACTTTTTTTCCATTTCATTTTTTTTAAAAAGGTGCCAGTTTAAAGAGTTCATCATCTGTACCTGGTCATACCAAAGCATCACCTCCAGAGCACCGGCAGCCAGACAGAAAAACACAGCCATTCTAAACTCAACAGTGTACAGAGTCCATCTAGTGTTACTCACAAAACAACACGTGTAATTTGTATATGCTCAATTCTTTTTTTTCTGCTTCTGATTTTTCTGCCATTCCTAACTCCATGAAGCCTAAAAGTAAAAACACAGCACATCTCGATGTGCACAACAGCGAGAACACACACTTCTTTCAAACAGCGATGAAGCTCTCTTACTCCCACTGAGGACAAAAGCAATGCATTTTATAGATTTACAGGGCGGGCAGGTGGGCTGACTGACCGCTCCAGTGTCTCTCCTGACTCAGACAAGAGCCAGGGGACTGGAATGGTCGCCAGCGCCTTGGATTCCGGAGAGTTCCTCCTCCCCCTCCTCAGGTCTGACACTGAGATGCTGCCCAGGGACCCCACAGTGAAACAGCGAATCCCGAGGGGTGCACCACGTTAAAACCCCGCCTCGAG
>CM077302.1:16295331-16452831 GCA_039654925.1 Anguilla pacifica
CACACACACACACACACCCCCCCCACACACACACACACGCATCGGTCTCCTCTTAAGGAGGGGGGGGCAGGTCTGACGCGAGGAGGCATCACAACACCTGTTTGTCAGACAGACGAGTGTGTGAGTGTGTGTGTGTGAGTGTGTGTGTGGGGAGGGGGGGAGGGCTTACAGTTTACCCTGGATTTGATTTCATCCTTTTATTACATAATCTGCCACTCCTGATGATTTCTGAAGGGCTGTCTGCACTGAAGGTGTCACTCAGAAACACTCGGGTGAGATAAGACAGCGCAGCCGGATTAAAGCATGTTCACGTGTGAGGAGCTTCTGGAGATCACGCACGGGGCCAGAGCGAACACACCTCACTATAAAGCTTCTGAAGGGAGGCCTTTCACAAACCGCGTTACAGAAGAGCTTTCCTCCAGATACTGCCATTTCAAAGTAAGCCAGGAGCAGGAAAAAAAAAATTTTTTTTTTGGTGAAAATTGGTTGGAACAATTAGAAGAGTTGGATAACAGAACGCAGAATACACACTTATGCATGTATGCGCACACACACACACACATCAGAGATCATCATTATGCAACTGGCACCAACAGCACACCTGGAAACCACACCTGAATAACATTAGCGCTGACTTTCAACTCATCACCAAAAATCTTTTCACTTTCACCGATATGAGCTATTCTCTCAAAGTCACGTCCAGATTCAATGCTTTCACTGAAAATACATCACTGTGGTGTCAGCTGAATTAAACAGCATCACAAGGCGTTTTTCTGTGTATAATTTGAGGAATTTTACTTTGGACTTATAATATTTTTCTTAAACACGCAAAATATTTTTTAAAGAAGGTTAAAGATACGCGATTCTCATGGGCACAGATTTTTCAGCACTCATGAATGACTGCATTCTACAGCTTAAAGACACGTGCACACTTCGCTTTGCCTCAAAATATTTCACTGTAATTCCAGCTAATTTCAATGGTCTATTTTTTTAAGCACACACAAATGCCAATTTAAACATTACACTTTTATGCGGTCTTTTAAAAATGCATATACACACACGCACACACACACGCATGCACGCACACACACGTCACTGCTGAAAAGAGAGGACAGAAGGAATTCCCATTGGACGTTACACAGGGCAGGAGCGAGCAGCACGCTTTAAATATCAGCGAATGAATCGCCCGTTACCATGGAGAATTAAAACCAACGACAAAGAGAGGTACAATTAAAAAACGGCGTCGTTCTCCGCCCCCGCGTGCGTCCCCAGAACAGAGAAGGGCAGGTAGAGAGAGAGAGCCGCGCTCCCTGATGCAGGAGGAAGAGGCGGTGGGATCTTCATCTCAGGCAGTGCAGTTAGGTGAGACCTCTCTGCCCTTTAGATCTGCCCATGAAGTTAATATTTCACACATCCAAGCCCTTTCTTACTCCTGAAACGGGCACCACAGGGGAGGCCAGGAGCCAGGGACGAGGCTCACCAGCCATTTTTCACCCGTTTGTTTTCATTTTTACAATTTGTTTCGTTTCCTTTTTAATTTCGTCAGGTTATTCATCCCAGCTAGTCTTGAGCAAGAGACCTCCGGGATAAAGAAAAGAAAAAGCCGTCATCTTGCCCTGACATTTTCACCAGAGAGGACATTAAGAGCCAGAGCGCTCAAGCTCACTCTCTCTCCCTCTCTCTCTTACTCTCACTGAAATCTGGTTCCTGGCTTCTTATCCACCACTAATTATAATAAATAAAATTTCTTCTAATTAAAAATTTTTTTTAACATTTTGATGGACATGATTCATGCGTGAGGACTAGGATGCTCGTGGAGACGGGCTCTGTACTGCGGTCCGTACGGAGGGAGGTGCAGGACGGACGGATGGACGGACAGATGGACACCCAGCCCTCATCGCTGGCGGCTCCACCGTTTCAGGCAGAACGGGGTCAGGATGTCCCGGGCCAGACCGGTCTCTCCCCTCCAGCGCCACGCCTCTCAACCGAGCGGTAAATGCGGGAGAGGATCACACGCCACAGCGCCGGCGCGTTTCTGATCACACGCCACAGCGCCGGCGCGTTTCTGATCACACGCCACAGCACCGGCGCGTTTCTGATCACACGCCACAGCGCCGACGCGTTTCTGATCACACGCCACAGTACCGACGCGTTTCTGCTCAGAACAACACTCATCTTCATGAGAAAAACACTCAGTCAAACTCCCTGCACATTTACATCAGGGGCAGGCTTTAACACAAGCCTTCTTTTGTCCTTTTTTTCTTTTCTTTTTTTAAAGGTACTTAAAATCCAATCACTTTTCCTGCAATCCATGAAGTCTCACTTCCAAGCTGATGTGTATAAGGCCGTGCCAAAGACTACTACTACTAAAAAGTAAAATCTTGAAAAACACAAATAAAAATCTATTTGTCCCAGGGATTGCTTATTTTGATACTTCTATTTAGGAACATGATTAGCACTTTAAAAAAATTAAGATATATATTTGTACCATTTAATTTTTAGTACAGCAGTTAGTACCTGGTCCTCAGTTTGTGCCTGTTTGGGCGTGTTTTCGTGTAAAATAACTGACGAGTGAGTGTCATCGTGGAGAAGCCACAGAGCTAAGACGGGGAAATTAAAACAGTGACGCTGGAGCCCCTTTAATTCCCTTCGCTTATCGCGTATGCAAATGAGATTCCGCCGCTTAACCGCATCGTTTACGTCGATGATAGCAGCAGCATCGTCATTATGGGACTTAAATTAAACCACATCACCACAATTAGCATATCAACGGGGTAGGTTAAACTTTAAAAAACAAATACCCAGTTCCACTAATGAATACAGTTAATTTCACTCCAGTACACTCAATTTCACTCCAGTACACTCAATATAACAACTAAGTATATATGTAGTTTGAATGCTATTTTAAGGATTTTTTTTTTGTTAAATGTAGGTTAAATAAATAAATAAAAATTAAATCACAAATTCAAAACAGATCATTGCCAATTGAAACACTGAAGTGTGTGTAGCATTTAACTGCACAAAAGATCTTATTGGATCAGACTTCAGATAGCCATGTATATGATCTTCCTTCAGCAAAGAGCTGGGACAACTGTCTCCATCAACTAATCACAAAGCTCATTACGCACAGGAGAGTTAAATGATGGAGACACAGCTCAAACCCCAATAAAATGTTAATAATTTGCCCACAATCACTGAATTCTACATGCTTTGCCACCCTTCATGAATAATAAACCAAACAAATTATTCGCCAATCTTTGGTAAAGACAATTAGTTCTGAATCACCCATAATTTTACTGACCTCCAATATTCAAATGGGATGCGTCCAATAAAGACTCGGACCACAGGACCATTTATATAACTACTTCAAATAAAAGACCGCACCAGTTCAAAAAAAAAAAAAAAAAAAAAAAAAAAAAAAAAAAACTCACTAACTTTATCTCCACAACCTCATAAATGAAACATAATAGCTGTCTCTCTTTATAGCCATTAGGCTGTAAAGGAAATACAAAAACACATTAGTTTCACTCCCTGCGTTTAATTATTAGTCACAGTCCCAGCGTGTGTAGCCTACACTGTACCCCCCAAATTCGCCGCACACATTAAAACATGAACTTCCAAATAAAAACAAGCACACCCAACCACACTTCCCAGTACACGATCAGTACTGCTGCCCTGATGTGGATTAATTAGCCCACAGATTAACGTACCCCGGCGTCCTCATGCACTGCGTTACACACTCGGCCCGCGCGGTGAAAAAGGGTGACATGACTACGGACTGATGAAAGATGGGAAATGGAGGCGCAGAATTCGGGCTGTGTTACCTGCAAGGTGAGGAGTGTCACTGCAGCCAGAGGAGCACGCTGCTGGCGTTCGCGGTGAGAACCCGCTCGTGTCACTGGGTGAAGCGCCCCGCTATCCGTGTCATCACTGAACTGTTTGGAGAGGCGCGCATCACAAACAAGCGCTTCTCCACTCCCGGCTTGTTCATGCATACTGAAATCACCTCGCCCATTAAAACACGTCTCTCCTGACAATTATTCGGTAATTTTTCGTCTGTCGCCGGGTAATTACGGCAGCCCCGGGGACGGGCCGATGGATTCCCGGGCTGGGAGGATGCGCTCTATGCCTGCCGGTGTGAAAAGTGCAGAAAATGGAAATTTTAAGTCCCCGACAGACCGTCTTCTCTGCTGACACATGAGAAATAATAACACTATCACACCTATCTGATGAAATACCATGTAATTATTTGCCGGGGGGATAACTTATTTCGTTAATGTTTTATTTTCTGAAATACATTTACTCAGTGGCCTCTCATCTGAAAATGACCTTCAAGCTCAAATTCTTTTTACTTTTTTTTCTTTACTTAATACTTTTTCCCCAGTTGCCCAACGTGTGGACTTTGCGCAATAGTGTGGTGGGACGCAAGCTGTGTGGGTTCTGGTGTGTGCACGCTCTGCGCTCATAAAAAAACTGAGCGCGGACGACCGAACCCGCGCGCTCTGCTCAAGCTCCGAAAACAAGCACTTCGATTCGCGAAAGGAGGATTTACAAACGCAGCAAGAACGGCTGCTCAACACAGACAGCCGGGGACACCAAACCACTCTTCAAAAGAAAAAGGTATTTATGCGTATTTTCTTTATTTTGTATTGATTTGTTTTGGCTCTCTCAGTCTGAAGAAAGCCGAGTTACACTACAGAACAAGCTAGCGGTCGACTGTTCTCCGAACGGTACTGTATACATGACTAGTTAGTAAAATAATAATATTGTCTCACCATTATTGAAACAGCCATTACAGCAAATATAAAGAAACACACCCTTCACCTGTTCCTACATCCTGCACAAAGTAACAACATGGATAACAACCTACCTTGTCAAGAATGCGAGAAAATAATCAGTTCCAAACGGCAGTCATATGAAATCACCGCTAAAAACCTTAAAGCTTTAACGTGCATTGAGGCAAATTCCAGGGAAATAAAATCAGAACGAGAAAGGAATACAGTGAAGGAAGAAAACTGTCAAATCCATTATCAAGGAAATGTTTCCACCCGTATTTGCATTGCCAGGAGCGCAGCTCTGACCGGTCACGTCCCAGACCGGCGGCATTTTTGCGCCGGTAATTAAAACAAATCAAACAGCTCTCTGATTGTTTTGTCACCCAAGGACAACTATACACACAAACATTCGGCGAGAGGTGAACACCGAGGCGGTGAGAGTGCCAGTCTCCCCCAAACTAAGAGCTTCACTTTCACAGATGAATAACCAGCTGTCTATCCTTCGGTCGGCATTCAAATCTCTGATAAATATTCCGGATGCTTCCCTTGTTAGGACAAGCTTGCAGTTATACCCAGTGCGCCTGCCAAAACGCTGAATGCCCAGAAAGTTAGAGGAATAAACAAGTAAACCAGACAAGCATTTTAACATGTCCAGCACAAGATCTAAGGTGCAGTACTAACTTGCAGTTTTTTCCAAATATACAATAATCGTGCGCTATTCTTTCGAAACACTGGACAACATAAATTACTGACCTTATTAAGAGTCACAGAACTCCATTCCCTCTCGTAGAATGTATTGGAGCTGATGTGCTGGGAGATTTCCCATTCTGTAAACAACGCAGACCGGCCGCGTAATGAAAGAATTTCAGCAAACGGTGTTTGTCAATCCGCTGTCAATGTCTCTGCCCGCCGCAGACGTTTTTCCCCAGCTGCCACATAACACAGAAGAAAGACTACCTCCCCGAGGAAAGAAACGAGTACAAAGCCAAGTCTACACACAGCAGATGCAAGAGAAAGTCCATCTGCTGCTTGCGCACAACACCACATGGAGTTTGGAAGATTTACTGTAATAGTGTGGCGGAGTCTGGCAGTGTTTTTTTGTGGACACCGCTGGAATGGTGAGGAGGAACGCGCAGATAAATAAGTGTCCACGCGCATTTTTACTTGGAAGCGCACATACGCGTCCTGCCACTCACATGAAATAAAGAAATAAACAAGTTTTGCTGGCAAGTCTTAATATTATTGAATATGACGCACACGGGTAGGCCTACTGTGAGCAAGAATGTTCATGTCAACTCAAAACAAGCTTTAAAACCATTTTAGTAAAATTTGCGGCAGTCTCAAAAAAAATAACAATAACAATAACAATAACAATAATAATAATAATAATAATAATAAAAATACATTTAAAAAACAGTTGAAATCGCATCTCTGCGCGTTATGATTTTATAGGAATAGGGTTCCCAAACTTTTTCTATGAATGCCCTGTGAAATACCAAACCCCTGGATGAGTGCCCCTACTTCAGTAAAATAGGCGTTCATACCCGTTTTAACACCCATTGTAGGCTACAACACAGGGGCCGTTTAACACACCTGCACAGGGAAGCATGTCTAAATTGCGATCTCATTACATCACGGACCTACATGTATGCAGACACTTAGGACAATATACAATTTATTACATTTACAATATGCACAATATTAAAAAAGGATGTATAAACCTAAATATGGTTTATTTTACCTGAAATGCAAAAATATGCATAATATGCAATATATACAAAATGTATGCTGTATATACAAAATTTTCCAAAAAAAGAGAAGGGGGGGGGGATAATTTCTTTCACAATATTTTTTTCTTGAATGTTCAGGAGACACTCCCAGCCCAGGACCTCAGTTTGGGAACCAGACCCACTGTTTCTGTTTAAGCTTTTCACCACTCTGGGAAGGTTCTTGTGTTGGGAATGTTTGCCTGTTTTTTTTTTATTTTTTATTTTATTTTATTTTTAATTTTTTTTTTTTTAAATGATGTGAGTAGCGACTGCACACCCCCGTGCCAAACCCACACAGGCTAACACCCCAGGCAAGGCCGGGCGGAGTGAGCCGGCGCTCAGAGTGACTGCTCCTGAGAGCTTCTGAGACGCTAACGTCTCCGCTAAGTAATTACAGCAATTTGGCATTTCACCTTCAGACCTTTAGGGCCCCCGCTATTCCTGCAGCACCACGTAAACCACTTAATAACACCTTCACAGCGCCCCGCTCCAGCAGCCTCTCTCCTGCGAAACGAACGCGGCGAGTTCACATTTAGACGCGCACTTCCATGGGCTTCCCCCCCCCCCCCCCGGCCGCCTGACTGACAGGAGGAGAATTAACAGTAAATGCATGAGCCCTCAAAGCACTTCACACAAGTGCAATTAGCAATACAGGTTTCCCCATCCTACAGCACCGCACTGAATTAAACACTAAGAGAAACAGATTACAAATCATCTCCAAAATCCAAAGTGTTTTCAACTGCAGAGGCATGCCCGAAGCACAGCGTCCAGTTATGTGCGTATCAAATCGGCCAATGACCCGTTCCAGAATTCAAGCCCCGGTCCTCCTTGTCTACAGCCAATCGGATGCCGTTCCTCCACAGTGAATGACAGCGCGAACCGTGACGCAAGCTGCAGAACGTGCTAATGGCGAGGGCGGCCCGCTGCGAGCCCGCCGCTGCTGAAGCAAGCCTACGCGCCTCGCGCTGAAGATCCTGTTCACCTGCTTCTTTGTGCTCATTTCTGAATCTTTGTGTTTTATTTCTCTCTTCTCTCCTCTCCTCTCCTCTGCAGGGGATACAGACAGCCAAGGTCAATGAGGACAAACAATATCACCAGGGTCTACATTATATTCAGAGCACAGACAGCGAGGGGCTGGGTGTGGGGGGGTGGGGGTTGGGTTTTTTTTTTTGTCTGCGAGCCAACGGTACAATTTCCATAGCAACCCGCTAACTATTAATTTTCAATTAAAGCAGGCACAAAGCGGACGGCCCTGGGCCCGGCGGGCAGCGGCGGGCAGCGGCGGGAGTGGCGGGAGCCGTTGCTACGCGCCAGGTTTCTGCGCGGCAGACTTGAAAGCCGCCGTGGCCTGCAGGACCGGCGGAGGGGAGTCATGACTGCAAGTCAGCCTCGTCTTCCCACAACGGCAAGCCGGCGTAACTACGCACCCAAATTTGGGAGTGGGCACAGGTACGAGCTCTGCCAGGGAGGGTGGGTGTGGGCACTACAGGACAACGCTGGCATGTGCAGACTTGATTGAGCTCTGGTTCGGTTGCGATGTTCCTGAGAGGCATTGAGAGCTCTCCTTAAGTCCCCTCTCTACCTCCCCCTGTAGGATGGACAATGTAATAACCTCCACCATGTGGTTCCACATTCTATTAATAGATTAAAATTCATATGAGTAATGAACATACGCAGTGGTCAGTTTCATTTCTTTAGTTTGTACTCCAACAAGCGTAACCGGTCAACACTTACCCAGCTTAAGCAGATGTGAAATGAAAATATGCTGACAGCACAAAGGAAAGCACATTTCCATGCTTTCAAAGAGACAGAAGCTGCTCTGGAATCAAATTCCTTTACTGCCATTATCCTTGAAAAAGACAAATGGCATTACCCATGTACTGAATCCAACCTGTTGTTATTATTCTGCACTTACAGGCGTATAGTATTCGTAATCTAACGTACATTTTTACAAGCTGTACTTCTGAGGTATCCACAGCAACACTCCCTGGCTATATCCAGTGAATGTGAGAGCCCTGGGATCCCCAAACACATCTACACGGTTCACCAGCCAGGCGGTTAGGGCAGCGACACCGTACAGGCAGGGCAGTTTAACATGACAAGGAAACCCTCCAAGAGTGCATTAACCTGACCACACTGTACCGCATCAGTGCACTCGCACTGCACTGCATCAGAATACAGAACTGCATGTGCTCCCAAACCAGGTCACTGTGGTCCCTCACCCACACAAAAACAAGGCTTCTCTGGAGAATTACAAACCAGCACATTACAAACAAGCACATTACCAACTGCACTACGAAAAAAAAAAACATTGCAAACAAGTAGATTACAAACACACCACAGGCAAAACTGGCAAAGCAGAAACGCAGAAGGATAGCAGGGTGGTCTTAAATGAGGAGACGCGACAGCAGACAGGATGAGACTTTCATCTTCGGTGAGAAGAGCACAGGCGAGTCTGGCAAAGTCACGCAGGTATCACGAGTCTGCAGACGTGCTCAGCCAGAGGACAGCTCATAACCGAAATAATCTAATTAAATATAGAGCACGTCTGATTCGGGCTGCTCGATGTAATCAGAGAATGTGATTTCATGTAAAAATTTGAGCAAGCAAAAGCACGGCCACCTGCAGCCGCCCCGGCTCTGCTCTGCTCTGCACACATGGGAGATGAAAGTGTGCTCTAGAGGAAGGGAGAGAGAAATTCCATTTCACAGGAAGTGCCTTCATCCCCGGGGGGGGAGTGGGGGTATTCTGAAACAGGGGAACATGCAGAGAAGCTCAGCCATCGCGTACGCCCCCGTGCCTGAGAGCAGGGGTCTCAAACTCCCGTCCTGCAGGGCAGCGGTGTCTGCAGGGCAGCAGGGGTCTGCAGGGGTCTGCAGGGGTCTGCAGGGCAGCGGTGTCTGCAGGGGTCTGCAGGGGTCTGCAGGGCAGCGGTGTCTGCAGGGATCTGCAGGGATCTGCAGGGGTCTGCAGGGGTCTGTGGGTTCCTTTCAGTCCGCAGCCAGCTAAGGCCTTGAGAACACGGTGTGTGGATTCTTTAACCAATCAGTGACAGGAATGAATCACACCAAAAAGCAGCAGATGCTGCGGCCCTCCAGGACTGGAGCCTGGCACCCCTGCCTTCGAGAGAGGGGCACGCATTAGCCCCTGGAACAGTAATCAGTGCAGTAAGACCACACCTCAAAGCACCTTGCTCAAGGGCACAACAGCAGTGTCCCACCCAGGAATCCAATCTATGACCGTTCGGTTACAAGCCCAGTTCCTTACCCGCTGTGCCACACTGTGCCGCCCTGGCCTACTGCTACGGATTCCCCCCACGCCTGCATGCTGTACAGAGCGTTTCTGGTGACCTCACACACCAGCAGCAGTCAATGAAGCCGCCTGTTGTAAGCACATCCATTCATGCACTGAACGCATTCATTCATCTCCAGCGCTAATTAAACAAAAAAATTAATTCAGGAAAGAAAAAAGGAAAAAAAAAGGGCTTTGCTCTGTCAAATAAACTCGTTATATGGAAATTTCAACTTAATCGCTCTACTTAGCGCTGTTAATTTAAAGCTAATTTAACGAGCCCCGATTCAGGGAGGCTAGCGATACGAGTTACATCTGGAGGTGATTCACTCAGCCTGAAGTGGAAATGAGCAAGTGTGGGCTAACGGGCGAGAGAGAGAGAGAGAGAGAGAGAGAGAGAGGGAGAGGGAGAGGGAGAGGGAGAGGGAGAGGGAGAGGGAGAGGGAGAGGGAGAGGGAGACAGACAGAGAGGGGGAGAGAAAGAGAGAGAGAGGGTCAGAGAAAGAGAGGGAGACACAGAGAGAGAGAGAGCGCGCGAGGGATAGGAAGTGGGAGTGAGAGAGAAAGAGGGAGAAAGGGAGAGGAAATGGGACAGAGGGACAGGGAGAGAAAGAGAGGAAGTAAGAGCGTGTGAGAGGGAGAGAGAATCTGGGATATGAAAGGCTCATTTCTGGAATGTTTTACTGTGCTCTCATCAGACTGGTGTAAGGAAAGGAGCATTAGAAAAATAAAAATGTAGTCGTCTGGGGGAACAGTTTTTGCTGACAGAAAAGAAGTTTCTGGTCTATATGGTAACATGGGAATATGCAGAATCAAATGACACACTAAAAAGTTCAGCAAAAATTAAATAAAATAAAATAATGAACAAAAAAAACACTATCCATCATTTGACATAATTACACTTTTCCACCACGCTCACTCACCCTTTTTTTGCTACAGGCAAAATTGACTGAAACTAATTGAGAACAAAAACTACATTCTGAGCCGGGATTCTTAATAAAGGACATCCGCAGAAAACCAAATGGAGACATTCATCACAATCTCTGCCCGCTGCCATTGCTAACGCCGCGATAAAAAAGCCTTGTGAAAGTGAAATGGCCACTTATGACTGCATCTCCATTTTGCGTTAAAAGCAGCTCCTCCGTCTGCAGAGAGAGAGAGAGAGACAGGCCGCACACTTTCATTAGGCATAAACAAGTCTGCAGGTTACCCGGGTTACTGATCTCTTCTGATGTTACTAACCGCCTTCCATTTGAACAAGAACGCGAAACAAGTTTTACTATTTAACGGTTTCACAACCTGCATGATTAACGATCTCATTAGACAGGGCGGGTGACATAATGAAGGTGCACCCAGGCATTTGGCATCCACTGATGATGATGATGCTGTCCCTGACTGTGATACTGAAAAAAAAAATAAATAAATACCCAAGTGCTCTTGCCTTAAACATGGCAATAGTCAAGAATGGTAGAATCTGCACTTAATATATCCAAATTGGTTTAGCAAGCTTGTTCCCTTGTTTGGCTTCCAAAAATCTTGACTACAAATGAGTAGAGATCTAAGCGGGTCAA
Organism: Anguilla pacifica; assembly: GCA_039654925.1. Classification (NCBI taxonomy): domain Eukaryota; kingdom Metazoa; phylum Chordata; class Actinopteri; order Anguilliformes; family Anguillidae; genus Anguilla; species Anguilla pacifica. The sequence goes on from CM077302.1 coordinate 16,306,738, forward strand.
GTTTGTTTCACCAAAGTTTGGAGTTACATAATTTATTTTCCAAATCTTTTTTTCTCCTTAAAAAATAAAAGCACGACCACCTTTGCCACTGTAAAACAAAGTGTCACAAAAAAACCTGCAATGTTCCAGGAAAGAAAAGGTAAGGACAATGTGATACTCCCTTGAGCTTGATTCCATGGACAACGAACAGGGGCAGTAGACACTTAGCTTGCAGTACACAACACTGAAAACAATCCTTGGGGATCAAAGTGCCATGTATGTGACCATCAGCGTGTTTTCTCTGCAGCTAATGGCTAGGTCCATGCTGAGTGGAAGAGAATGCTACCCACAGCATTCAAAAAGGTTCATCCTTTACAGCGTGACCTCTAGGGTCATTTAAGGGCAGGTCTGAGCCTAAGCTACTGTTATGGGTCTTACCAAGCCATCAGTCACACAGACTTCTGCTTGCTGTGCATGAGTACTCACAGTGTGATGCATCAATCCGCTCGCCTGCTTCTCTTTCATATTTCATAAATTATTTCATGTGGTTGTGTGTTTTAAATCTGTGTGCGTGTTGTGTGTGCTGCGTGCGTGTGCATAAGCATGTGAACTTCATGAAAACCAAACATCAGAACAGAACCGACCACACGCTCCCAAAATATTTCCAACAAAGGCTGACTAACAGAACAGTCCTAGGACTTTTGAACAACAGATAAACTCAATCACTCTGGAAGGACATATTCGCCAGGGGCTCTCAGGTGAACGGCCCAGCTAAAGCAGTTGTTCTCACACCAGAGACATGTCACACAGTATGCTTTCAGTTCACACATCACTGATTCCTCTGGTAGACCAGGCAACACAGCACCTTTTATTCCTAGTCACACGTGCACACACACGGACACACACACACACACGGACACACACACGGACACACACACACAGACACACACACGGACACACACACGGACACACACACGGACACACACACGGACACACACACGGACACACACACGGACACACACACACACACACACACACACACACACACACACACACACACACACACACACACACACACACACACACACACACACACACACACACACACACACACACACACACACACAACAGGAGGCCTGCCAGAGGCAGAGAGAGCTGAACTTTTCGCACCCCTGAGCCGGAGCACCATGTGCTTTGTGGTTTGTGCAGCTGGTGTGCCACGCTAATGCGCGACAGTGTCATACGAAAAATATTCCAGTCCCCCCCCCCCCCCCCCATCCACAGAGAGCCAGGCGCTAATGAAACACAGGCCGCGCACGATGAGGTCATGCCGAGTATGCATTTCAATAACCGTGCGCAAATGCACAAACGGAGAATATCAAACATGCAAACCAATCGGATTCCTGCAAGCCCAGAACAGGAAAAAAAAAAATTTTAAACTGAACTTTTTTTTTTCCTCTCTCTTCCCTACCCCTCGACGTTTCCCTCGAGCTATGCAAACAGCCCGTAACAGCCACACTGAAAGAGTGTGAGTCCACAAAGCCAGTAGACTAAACAGAGAGATCCTGGCCAAGCTAAAGGCTGAGTAACTCCAGACGCGCACTGCAACGATACAGGATGTCTCCGTCTAATTGGCAAATATTAAATCTCACTACGGGCTCCGCCCTGCTTTGTGAAAGCGAGTCCCAGCGACTGCGCTCATGAAATGTTTATGCGCGTCTCCTTCTGAACGGAAGACACGGCCACAGCCTCGGTGCAAACCAATCAGGGAAGCCTCACTGCAGCGGAGAGGCCGCGTGCGCCCGCATGCTTCATTCATCTAAAATGTCCCGAAATGGAATTAAATGCATAATTCATCACCGCGATGGAGCAGGGTCAAGCAGGGTTTATGCTTCCCCAACTCGAACGCCAAATAAATATGAATACGATTTTAATGCAATTACAACTGTACGCAATGTAATTGCTTTTACTCCGGCAGCAGCTCTCTGTGTATTAATAACAAATCATCTTCTCCAAACATTTATCACAGCTGAAACGTTCCGTCTGAATGTATAATGAGCAAAATGGACAACTCATGAAACACTGAGAAAATGTGGAGGATGTGTGGAGCAGGGACAAACTGAGATTAGGGATGGACAGGTACGGACCAAGATTAGTGACTAGCAGGTACAGACTGAGATTAAGGATGAGCAGGTACAGATTGAGATTAGGGCCTGGCAGGTGCAGACTGAGATTAAGGATGAGCAGGTACAGATTGAGATTAGGGCCTGGCAGGTACAGATTGAGATTAGGGCCTGGCAGGTACAGACTGAGATTAAGGATGAGCAGGTACAGATTGAGATTAGGGCCTGGCAGGTGCAGACTGAGATTAAGGATGAGCAGGTACAGATTGAGATTAGGGCCTGGCAGGTACAGATTGAGATTAGGGCCTGGCAGGTACAGACTGAGATTAAGGATGAGCAGGTACAGATTGAGATTAGGGCCTGGCAGGTACAGACTGAGATTAGGAATGACCAGGTACAGACTGAGATTATAGATGAGCAGGTACAGACTGAGATTATAGATGAGCAGGTACAGACTGAGCAAGTACAGACTGAGATTATAGATGAGCTGGTACAGACTGAGATTAGGGACTGGCAGGTACAGACTGAGATTAGGAATGAGCAGGTACAGACTGAGATTATAGATGAGCAGGTACAGACTGAGCAAGTACAGACTGAGATTATAGATGAGCTGGTACAGACTGAGATTAGGGACTGGCAGGTACAGACAGATTAGGAATGAGCAGGTACAGACAGAGATTATAGATGAGCAGGTACAGACTGAGCAAGTACAGACTGAGATTATAGATGAGCTGGTACAGACTGAGATTAGGGACTGGCAGGTATAGGCTGGGAACGGACCTACGGTCAGCGTCTGAGGCTCCATGTGGTGTTCCGTTTTCCTAAGTCAGAGTCATGCTCCTAGTTTTCAAAACTTCAAAAAAGAAAAAAAAAAAAAAAAAAAAAAAAAAAAAGCCAAATACCACAACATTCATAAAACAGAACTGAACCGCGGGGAATTGAAAGAGGAAAAAACACACAGAAAGGTAGCAGAGCTCAACGGCAGATGGTAAAATTAACATTTCAACAGCTGTAGCCTTTCATCCGAGTCTCTGCAGTCCTTCTCTTTCTGGGGAAAAAGTGAGGGTTAGAGACTCTGGAAAAAGGGAAAATAAGCAGCCCTGTCTTATTACTCCTGATGGTCGTTTCTCAATGAAATATTAAACAGGCCTGTTTGGGCTACTCCCCACTCCCCAGCACCCAGAGCCATGTTGTGGAAACATCATCTCAGTCATTTATATGGGAAAGAGCACCTGGCTATGAAAGAAAATAAAACACCTTTTTTCTTCTTCTTTAAATAAAAGACAACAAATCCAGCTACCGTCTTTTTTTCAGTCCTTTTAAAATCCCACCCAATTCCTCCAGTGACGCACTAACGGGCATAAATAAAATTTGTTTATGGCTATGGTTTTTGGAAAGAGATGGATTCAAACATGCTCTGCACAAAAAAAGAGGCAGATTTGTGAGGAGAACAACAGAAAAACAAACACAGAAGAGCTCTTTCTGTCAGACCCGGCGAACGGGGGCCGCTCTGTGGCGGTCCTTAATTTGACACAGTCACGGCTGAATTACACGTGTCCCGCCTCTGTGACATTTTAAACGCAATTAAAGCCGCTTATGAGAGAGGCTGCACCTCTGGGGGAGGGCTCCTGTGGTTAGCATGCTAATGAGCTCACGCCGGCAACAACAGAGCTCTTTCAAAACCTCCGTTACCTGTGAGCGATTATCTGTTTACCAGTATGCACAGGGCCTTCATCTCCACCTCCATCTCCACCTCCACCTCCCGATTATCTGTTTACCAGTATACACAGGGCCTTCATCTCCACCTCCACCTCCACCTCCCGATTATCTGTTTACCAGTATACACAGGGCCTTCATCTCCACCTCCATCTCCACCTCCACCTCCCGATTATCTGTTTACCAGTATACACAGGGCCTTCATCTCCACCTCCATCTCCACCTCCACCTCCCGATTATCTGTTTACCAGTATACACAGGGCCTTCATCTCCACCTCCATCTCCACCTCCCGATTATCGGTTTACCAGTATGCACAGGGCCTCCACCTCCACCTCCACCTCCACCTCCCAATTATCTGTTTACCAGTATACACAGGGCCTTCATCTCCACCTCCATCTCCACCTCCACCTCCCGATTATCTGTTTACCAGTATACACAGGACCTTCATCTCCACCTCCCGATTATCTGTTTACCAGTATACACAGGGCCTTCATCTCCACCTCCATCTCCACCTCCACCTCCCAATTATCTGTTTACCAGTATGCACAGGGCCTTCATCTCCACCTCCACCTTCATCTCCACCTCCACCCTGGCCTCACATACAAACCCGCGATGGCCACACAAAGCGACACTTTGCTTTAAAGTTTTGAGAGGCGGTCTGAGAAGGTTTTCCCCACCCTCCTAATCAGCCTTCTCCTGACGTGGATTGCCCTGGTAGCAGACCTGTACTCAGGGAGCTGGCAGGGGTGGAGCACTTTCAGCCACGAACTGTTACGCCCTCTCAAACACAGAGAACATCAAACATCCATCCATCCATCCATCCATCCATAACACCAAACATCCATCCATCCATCCATCCATCCAACCAACCAACCATCCATCCATCCAACCATATCCATTCATCCATCCATCCATAACACCAAACATCCATCCATCCATCCATCCATCCAACCAACCAACCATCCATCCATCCAACCATATCCATTCATCCATCCATCCATAACACCAACCATCCATCCATCCATCCAACCATCCAACCATCCATCCATAATACCAAACATCCATCCATCCATCCATCCAACCAACCAACCAACCAACCATCCATCCATCCATTATCTATACACGCTTATTCTGGGCAGGGTTGCGGGGAGGGGTGCTGGAGCCTATCCCAGCATGCATTGGGGCAAGAGGCGAACACGAAACAGAATCACTCACAAATTCAAAAAAGGAAGACGATCCTTAATCAATCTCTGAACAGACCCGACCAGCGCTGAGGAACAGAGGACGGTTCCCTGTCTGGGTTTGGAGGAGCAGGACGCTGACCAAGACGCGCCCGTTTAAAAGCACTGGCCTTTCCCCGGGAGGCTCAGCGCAGAAACACGAGCCTGAGAGAGAGAGAGAGAATCAGCTGCAGGGCGGGAGCAAACACACGGCAGCTTTATCACACTCTTTCATACATCCACTTCTGTTTTCTTTTTTATTTAGCCCTTTCCTGTAGTGTTGATAAACTGAAGGAGGCAGGCACATCTGTTACTGAGGTGCAAATGAGCAAACGTTCAGAAACCAGACTGCACACTTTGCTCCTTCATTTTTTTACATACGCAGCATTTCACAACCATTCAAAAACCCTGACAAAGGCATTTTCCAACTGCCAAACCAATGTCTGAATTCTGCCAAATGGTGCATAGTCTTCTGTCTGAACAGCTCCATTACAGCATAACGTGTTATACATCATTTTACACACGTCCTGCTCCCTTATTCCATGCTTTTAAGTATTTGGAATTTATAAATAAATATTTTCTTCACCAGCGCTGCAGTTCACATTTACCACTCACAGGTAAGAAATAACACTGCCAGGAATGAGCATTCATCCATGAGGTGTTAAAACCACTCGCAAAAAAACCCATCCTAAGAATTACAGATGAACTTCTATTTCAGGCAGCAGGGACAGATAATTAAAACAAGAGTCTGTGGAAGAGAGGCACTCCTGAATCATCACAGGATAATAAAACCTACATTCTAATTAAGTGCCGAAGGATGTTCTTTTGAATCCGAATTAAGTCCATCCGTAGAAAACACCGGGGCTGGAACTGCGCGTCTGAATGCCGATGCAGTCATCAAAAGACGGCCTGACAGCATCAGAGCGCTTTAACTGAATTCATTCTGATGAGCGGGCGCTGAGCTGGGGCGGTGGGGGAAACACGTCCCCGGTGCTGAACGCTAGCTAGCTAGCTAGCGCTGGGACACTGCCAGTGATCCGCATGCGTAGATAACAGTAAAGAGGACGGGAGAATGGCTCCTCATTCATGTTTCCCCCCAGTGGCGGAGGAGGAAATGCATAATTCAGTAGGCCGCGCTGCCGAAGAGCGTATTTACATCTTCCATTGAGCTGCTCGTCAGGGGAAAAAATGAATAAATAAAATAAAATAAACCTGGAAAACACCCATTTAAATCTGAAACAAAACACACGATCAGACAAACAAACAGTGCACCCGTAAACACGGCATAAATCAAATACCCTGCTCCTCTAGAAACAGCGCTCATTATGAACGCGTTTTGTTTCGGGGTTTTTTTGTTGGAGGGGGGGTATAGCAGGGAGGGGGGGGGGGTGTAAGGTAGAACTGCCTTTCTTTACCACCACTAAAAGAGATGTCACAGCACACTTCTGTGCAGTCAGAGCGCAATACAATATCCTTAAAAAAATAATTTTAAAAAGACCAATAGTTCCTCTGTTGGAGTGTTGGCTTGACAGGAGAGTGCACAAAACCCTGAAATACTGACCAATCTCGGCCAAGGAAATACGACATTACACTCACGACTGTACCGGGACTGCCTTCCAGAAATAGCCTCACAATACATTACTATACCGAAAACATTCCAAAGGCAGAAATCGGGAGGGGGGGAATAAAAAAAATCCCTACCCACTCAAATCTAATTTATCACATTAAAATACAGGCACAAGCAGTGGATCATTACGATGGGAAATACTCAGCGGCTTTTCCAGCAAAGACTTCATTTGCATTTGATTAGGCAGACGCGCGGCATTAATGAATATAAACGTAAATTAATATATGCGTCGCCACGCGGCGTCACGGACGGACTTCCTGTTCCTTTTAAGAGCTCCAGAAGCATTTAAGCCCCTCACAAAGTCTATTGATCTGTGAGACGGAACGCTCGGGGGAGGGAAATCGCTCCAAGTCATATATGCAATGATGAAATGACTGGCCATTATGCCATTTGCTAATTAAACATCTTACGGACCATTTAAGTGACTGCGCGTCAGAGAGGTCACGCAAGGTCAAACTGATTGTTTGGCGCTTTTTTTTCGCCGGGCACGGGGGGGGGGATTCTGCACACCCTGCCCGTAATGGAGAACACACCCGCGGGCTTGGGGCTCACAGCACTGAGCCGGGGAAAGCTTCCTGGAGCTGAGAGTGGCAGGAGTTACAGCACAAACATAATCGGCAGGTACATGTAAGACAATTCCACTTTTCACTTTTACACCAGAATCACTGTCAATACCGTGCTGACACAAATCCAGCTATCACACTAACAATGCCAAACAGTGCGTGTGTGTGTATGTCCGTGTGTCTGTGTGTGTGTACGCATGTGTGTGTGTGTGTGTGCACGTGTATGCCCGTGTGTGTGTGTGTGTACGCATGTGTGTGTGTGTGTGTGCACGTGTATGCCCGTGTGTGTGTGTGTGTACGCATGTGTGTGTGTGTGTGTGTGTGTGTGTGTGTGTGTGTGTGTGTGCACGTGTATGCCCGTGTGTCTGTGTGTGTGTACGCATGTGTGTGCGTGTTAGTGCGTGTACTGTGTCTGTGTGTGTGTGTGTGTGTGTGTGTGTGTGCGCGCATGTGTGTGTGTTAGTGCGTGTACTGTGTCTGTGTGTGTGTGTGTGTGTGTGTGTGTGTGTGTGCGTGCGCGCGTGTATGTGCATCTGTGAGTGCATGTGTGTGTGTGCGCGCGCATGTGTGTGTGTTAGTGCGTGTACTGTGTCTGTGTGTGTGTGTGTGTGTGTGTGTGCGCACGTGTATGTGCATCTGTGAGTGCATGTGTGTGTGTGTGTGTGTGTGTGTGTGTGTGTGTGTGTGTGTGTGCGCGCGCACTGCAGTGCATTTCTGTATGCGAGTCATTCTCGTCAGACAGGTCAGACTCCGCTCTCCGGCAGGTTATTAATGGCTCTTGTCCCACACAGGTGTGCCACAGGTAAACAGCAGAGTCCCAGACTGACAGGGCCACGTGCAGAATTCAGCAGCTGCCTCTGCACACCTGCACAGCCAGTCCAGCCCGTTCTGCCAAAGGGGAAAGTGCTCATGTGCCCGGCAGCACTGCTCTGAGCACCTGACACAGTACAGAGGCAGAACAGGGTTTGCCCAACCATAAAACCACACAGCGCTCTGCGCAGCACACACACCTTCTGTAAACAGAGCCAAGATGCACATCAGCCGACAGGCAATGCAGCCCAGTGGGATTCTGACAGACCGGTTCAGCATACCAGGGCGACAGGGCGCGTTTCCCCGCCTCCTTATGTTCCCTGAACAAGCACCAAAAAAACAAACAAACTGCATAATCCCCGTCCACACCCAAACACGCTTACCGTCTCTGCGCCGCGCATAAACCACCAGACCAGAAACAAAAAAAAAACAAAAAAAAAAAAGAGCGGACAGAGGCGGGGGGTTTGCGCAGGAGGACACGGGCCACCCCCCCTCCCCTCGGGTCGCCCACAGAGCCGACGCCGCTCTCTCTCTCTCGCGCGCATTCCAGCGCGGCCGCCAGCCAGAGAGACCTTGAGCAGTCCTCACAACCCCAAACACAATGCGGGCGCAGCGCACAACCTCACCCACATGCCTCTGGAGCCACCGGACGAATCAGAATCCACCCGAGAGACACTCATGCATTTCTCACATTAAAGGCGCTTTATGCGAGGCGGTCTCAACGCGGGGTTACTTCACACTGCGAGAGGGCTTTTATTTAACCTTCTGAGCGCGGCGTTCAGATGGCGTGTGCTCATAATTAAGCAAACGCCCCTCCCTGGACACAGCGCAAGACACATTCAAAGAGTCCCATTCAAGCCCTCAAATACATTTTCCTCCACTGTTTCTGTATGAATGGGACACAAAGAGAGAGGGAGAGGGCCTAAAGATATGCCTGCACAAACAGCCAGGCTCAAGAGCTCCTACTGCAGAAACTCAGCATCCCAGCCTTTTCCCCAATAAAACAGCACACAGTGAGGTGCACTTAGAACCAGAGAAATCCAGACCCAACTCCTCTCACACTAGGGTGAAAATCCAATGATAAACTTGATTAAATTGAGAAAAAAAATGACAAAAACACATATGCACCACCATTTCTGCCATTTTACTAAGTCTAATCTTCATCTCTTTGCCTCTTTAGTTCGCAAGCGATGCAAACAAACAAAAACCAGGAGGCCTGTTTCCCAGGGTTCGGGTCTGAAGGGCCCTTTCGGGAGCTGAGACCTGCGCTGGGGCCACCCATTCAAGCTGCTAATTAGTGTCTGCAGATCAATGATCTCATCGAGTCCCTTTTCCGTCCCAGCAGTAAGACGGGACGCACCCCCGGGCCGGTCATTGCTGAGCACAAACAGGCCTCTCTTCTCCCCGCTGCAGCTCAAGGATGCTCTGCTCCTACACTCTCATCCGCTTTCGTGGAAAAACATTTTTATAAACACCATTTTTAATTACATAAAATACCTTTTAGAAAAGGCTAGTTACAGCCTTAAAGTAGAACAAGGTTTTCTTACAGAGTGCGGAAGAGCAGGTGAGAATATTTGCACTATTCTCAGAATGCATACCAGGCAACGCATATCATTTCATCAGTTCAGCATATGCAAAACAGCAAAGGGGGTTACTACTGTGAGCTCGGCTCTATCAGCCCAAAGACAGAGAGCAGGGAAATACACAGACATGTTTCCCATGCATGCACCAAGACACAAGCACACCAGCATGCACGCACACGCACACGCACACGCACACGCACACGCACACGCACACGCACACGCACACGCACACGCACACGCACACACGCGCACACGCGCACACGCGCACACGCACACACGCACACACGACTGAAAGCAATGTCATTCTTTGAAGATCAAAAGGCTTAAACTTTTGGAATATTCCGGAGGGATCAGAGAGGAGGACTGAGCAGTGACCCGGTCCCAGCCACACACCGTGTTCTGGGGTTAATGGAGGGATGAAGATTAAAACAGGCCTGCCTTCATCTACCTCCCCAACTGCCATCCCCCTCTGGAACCCAACTCACGCAGACAGACAAAACGGGGGACAGTCAGACTCTTTGATTTTTTGATTTAGGACTACCCATAATGTCTGGGGTAAAAAAAAATATATATATATAGCAATTTACTGGGAGACATATCTCTCAAGACCTTTGGAGGGAGAAATCTACAGCCGATACACCCCAAAAAAAAAAACCTATTTCAAACAGAATCTCAGCACAGCTATCTATATGGATCTTTTCTTTTATTTTATTTTTTTGCTAAGACACACATAATTGCTACAGATCTGACATACTTAAATTCCAAGTTTGAAGTCGGGCCAATTACTCTTAATGCTGATTAGAGGACTCACTCAAGAAGAGATATATTTAAGGAGTTCATCTTTGAAGATTTAAGTGCATACTTGAGAAATTAAAAACGAACTGATGAAACTCTTGAGGGGGTGGGGGGGTGAGACTTAGAATAACATCAGAAGCCCCCCGCACCCCTCAGCTGGGGGTGGCCCGAGCTCACGGTCGAGCAGGCCGCCCTATAACAGACACCCAAATGTGCAAAAGGGAAGGACAGAGTACTGGGAGAGGGGCCGCTCGCATCGGCGCAGTCTAACAGGGCACTGCAGGGAGAACAAGGCCATTCAGCTGCCATCAAACACGCCAGGAATTCAGTCCTGCTCTTACGGCGCAAAATTTAACTGGCTAAACAGGCAAAGCAGGGTCACAAGCCACACTGGAGAACACCACATATCCTGGTTATACACCAGCACAAACGCTGCAAAACGCTGGCTTTGGAGGGGTTTCAGTTCAGCTACTGAAAATAGCCGATTACATCCTGTCTTTCTGCCTTTTGCCAATGATGACTTATTTTTATTTTTTTGCATTCTGGATGGAAATGCAGAGCTGTAGAGAAGAACTAACAAACCGATGCTTTTATTGACACGTCACAAAGCAGACACCTGTTCTGTGAAATCTGCTACAGGCCCCTTCCAAAATGTACCGTTTTCATGAGCTAAAATAAGACAAGCAGGAATTCAAGTTCTACAACAAGGTTGGTTATTGTGTTTTACCCTTCAGATAAAATTTAAGATTCCCTCAATCTTGTTACGTAGATTCCAGCTCATTTAAGAAAAGAAGCTTAAAGACAAATGCACACTTTTTACCAGTACACAGTAAAATATCCCTACTGAACTCAGTTACATTTGACACTGGAGTTTTTACAGGGTATGACAGAATGAACAAGCCAGTTGCTCCAGTTTTTTTTTTTTTTTTTTAAAAAGATAGCATCGGTAAAGACTACAAATCTCACACGGAGGAAGAAAAGAACAAAACAGAAGAGAAAACCCCAAAAATTCAGCAGCACATCCGCTACTGCAGCTCTGAACAGACGCATGGAGCACAGGGCTGCATGACTCACTGAATAAACACCGAAAGGTGTGTCTTTCACACACACAGAGAGTACAGCTCAGCACAGCTCAGCACAGCCCAGCACAGCCCAGTCCAGCCCTCTGCTCCCACGGCTGTTTGAGCTCACTGCTCTCCACGGCAACCCAGGACCCTTCATTCCAGTGTGATACTTCATCTCTGGAACTCATGTGCGCACACACGCACACACGCACACACGCACACACGCACACACGCACACACGCACACACGCACACACGCACCGCTCAGCGCTCAGCGCTAATGCAGGTTTTCCGCTCACGGCACGCGTTAAAATAGACGCGTGGTTCTGAGACCACATCTGGCCACCGGAGTGAAAACAGGCCATATCCTGTCTGATAGCAAGCTCCTCAAATATCATTCTTTAATCTTTACATCTGCAAGGTGACAAACAGCCCAAGAGACCACCGCTGAAACTCTCCCCTAGGATCCCCTACAGACCAGAGTGATGCTCAATTTTAGCACCCAAACTCTGATCTGACGTGGCTCAGCTTCAACCAGCGGTTTGCCATTCACACCACTCTTATGTACGTTTCGAAGGCTTTTGGGTGGGGAAAAAAAGTCCTGGGACCCTGTTCATATCGCAAATAGCACAGCCACAGTCTGGCTGTTTGCACTGCAGAATGGCAGTACAGCTTCACTGCAGAACCACACACTGCAGACGCACGCGTGACCATTTAAAGTGTGAAGATCACGTTTAGAACGCTCATAACTGAACATTCTAATTATGATGTCACAATCACCACTGGTAATAGTAAGCGAAGGAGTTCTAGAACACCGACTTAGAATCCTGAAGCCAACATTCCAGATAAGCTGCTCTTCCAAGGGGTTGAGCACAGGCCGAAAGGGCCCTCTTACTCACCAGAGCGACTAGGCCTCAGCGCACGCGCTCCGTGGGAGAGCTCTGCCCGCTGCTACGGCAACCGCCATTCCGCACCGCAGCCTGAGAGGGGGACAGAGAGAAGGCGGTCAGCTCCCACTGCAGAGTGTGTGCTCTCCCTGACCCACGCTGCCTTTCCTCTTCAACACACCCGCACGCAGGACAGCCAATCAGGAGAGCCACTTTTCCCGCTCAAACCCCAAACCCGTAAAACGTTCCTCTCTCATCTTCAGGGTGGCCCTGAAGTCTTCTGTCAGTCCGTATGCCCTCCTTGCTCAAATCACTCTGCTCATCTTCAGTGCACCAGCAGAGCCACCGTCCGTCTTAGCCATCAACATCATCGCCATCTCTACCTCTGGAGCTCTGATGCGGACAGGCAGCCGCAGGATCATCTGCAGAAGTGTCCCTGACGGCCTGTGGCGAGCCTCCGTTCGGCTGTAGTTTGCTGACGTTTCCTTTTCCTTCCGCTGCCAGGCGTATTTGAAGCAACGCTAAGGTCAGTAGCTGGGCATTCACGAGTTGGTCTTGAGTTTGTGAAAACTTTGCATTTTCTTTCTGTTCCAGAGCACCCCTGGCTTCCCTCCCACAGCAGCACATCATGAAGGAGATGCAGCGAAGCAGAGTGTGTGTGTGTGTGTGTGTGTGTGTGTGTGTGTGTGTGTGTGTGTGTGTGTGTGCGCGCGTGCGAGTCTCAAAAGCCAGAAGTCCACGCAACAAGCACTTAGTGTAAGTGGTGCAGGGTGACCATATAAATTATCACAGAACACCCAAAAAAGTAATAATAATAAGGTTCACATGCAAAACTAAAGTCTGATTAAAATCATCCCTGCCGCAGTATAACAATGATAACATTAACATTTAAATGTAACAGGATAGAATTTATCAGCCAAGGACTTGTTTTCCAGAGCTGTGATCTCTACCTGTTATCCTTGCTACTTTCTTCCAGTCTGAATAAAGCAAAAAGAAATACATGAAAGAGCAGCGAACTGTCTGCTCTCCTTTTAAAAAATAAAACAAAATCTTTCATCTGATACCTGAGAGAGCCCCTCTAGTCCATGCAGGCTGCCTCTCAGGTCACCGCTCACAGATCTCAGAAACTTAACTGTGTTAAAGACGCACACTCACCCAGAAACTCTCCTGTCCTCTCAGAGCTGCCAGCACACCAAAATGGACGAATCTATGAACAACAAAACAAAAATTCATCAGTGCTCCGTAAATGAAGGGTGCATTAGCACCATTTACTTTTACCAGTAAACCTGATTCTTCTTCAACTGCTGTTGACTGCATTTCCCAAAACAAAACTGCCCTTAAGCAACACATACTTGTGCGCATAATTTGTGTGACATTTTATAATAAGACTTTGCAATTACACGGACAAGTTCAGTCTTACACGTTAGGTGTTGGGGGACATAAACAAGACAATGTGTAAAAAATTACTGCAAAGTCTTTGTGCATAAACATGTTTTTTTAACCATTATTAGTGCTGGTGTGAAGTAATGTTGCACAATGAATAATAATTAACTGACCAATAACAATAGTGGGAAATCTCAGCCACAGACACCGTACAGGCAGGTACTAATCATTACTTTTACATCACGCTCCCTTTCCCCCCATTCCTCAAGTGTCAGTAGAGCTGCCTCTCCCTGCTCCTCTCTCTTGGACGTGTCAGCGCCACGGTGGCTTGTGATTGGTGGGTTCTGCCACACTGCCACACCTGACTGCCCTTCAGAGAACATCACCTGAGCTGAATCCACAGCGTGCAGAAACACCCCCCCCCCCCCCCCCAACGGGCCGGGCCGTTCCGCAGACCCTTCCCAGAATTCAGATCACCCTGTCGGGCAGCTGACGGCCGCTGGATCCCGTGGAATGCGCTCTCGGGACTTTGTACAGAACCCCCCCCCCGGCCCACAATGCACTGCGGCCAAGAGCTGTTACTCGTAATGTCTGAATTCAAGTCAAACCATAACCAGCCAATCCCCCAGTCCTGACCACCCAAAGAGGCGACAACAAAGGCCAAACATCAATTCCAATTCCAAAGACCAGTACCTGAAATTAATTTAAGAAGGTGCACAAGCAGCGAGATGCCAGCGTTCGGGGTAAAAAGGCACGTTCTTCTGCACGTTTAAGGAGGGAAATTCACATCTGCACAGACCAGCCTCTGAAGCAGATGATAAATGTCAAAAGCCAACGTGTCAACACATATCTCCCCAAGCTGGTGTTAAGATCAACAGTCCATCACCCCTTACAGCCTGAACACTTAATCACAGAAACAAACAGGTACAGTAATGCCTCCTGCGTCAGACATTTTGGATGGCCTCACGATAAGACACAGACAGCATTGGTTAGATAAGCTCACTTCGGGTGGTGCTTGAAAACATGGTAACAGCATCTCAGCAAAGGCCCCGGAACCCTTGTGAATGCTAAATGCAATTGAGCCAGCTCTGTGATAAGCAGCAGAGGTTCCGGATTCACAGCTTTGGCCTGCTGTAGCCATCAGTATCAGCTCCTAGGGCGATCCACGCAGGAGGCTATTTGCATGCGGTTTGTAGTCACTGATAAGCTGCTCAGTCAAAACAGTGAATCAGACGATCCCTGGATCCAGCTCATTTCCATAAGAGCTCCAGCACTTCGTATGCTTGCTTTTCTACGGTATTTCTTCCTCTGAATCTGCCAGATTTTACACACCGTGATTTAACGCCATTTTAAACATTTGTGACTCGATCAAGCTGATGAGCATCGACTGATCGAGACTCAAGACTCATGTCCTTGCAACATGTCTCCGGTTCACAGAAGGCCAGGGCCATGTCAAGCAGGTGGGGGCCGCACATGGCGGTAACTGGCTGTGAGTGTGGTGTGTGCGTGTGTGAGTGTGTGAGTGTGTGAGTGTGAGTGTGGTAGGTGTGTGAGTGCGTGTGCGAGTGTGGTGTGCGTGTGCGTGTGTGTGTGAGTGTGGTGTGTGAGTGTGTGCGCGTGTGCCTGTGCGGTGTGCGTGTGCATGGTGTCTGTGTGTGTGTGCGCGTGTGCGTGTGCGGTGTGCGTGTGCATGGTGTCTGTGTGTGTGTGAGTGTGGTGTGTGTGTGAGTGTGGTGTGTGCGCGCGCGTGTGTGTGCCGCAGCTGTTTACCCCCACTGCCCTCAGCCGCCTCCCAAATCAACCGTCTCCATCAACACCTTCACTCTGACTCATTCCTCTACTGCGCCCCAGCATTCCCACGCCCCTCCCTCTGCGCCCCACCCTCCCAAACCGCACCAGACGGGCCCCGCCCGCCATCACAGGTAACCAGGGAACAGCGCGGCACTGTCTGTGGGTGCAGTGGCGCGCTGGGGGGGGGGGGGGTGCTGGAAGACGCTGCCACTGTACTCCCCCACCCCATACCCCTCCAGTGAGATGCTCTTTCTGCAGCCTAATGTGTCCATCAAAGGATGTTACCATCAACCCCCCACCCCTATACTCCACCCCCAAGTGGGTACAACATAAATAACACTGTTCAGTTTCTCTGCTCTCAAATATTCTACCTGCAAAATGATGGTCAGTATCTGTGGAATTGTGTTTTTAAACAAAACTCGGATAAGCAGACCAATTTTTGTTTGTTTTTTTGGTAGAACATTTCACAAGGTAATACAGGCCATAGGGTGGTCGGTACGATTCTGCCCTTGGTCAGAAAATCTCAAGAGACACTTCATCGCCAAAGAGTTTGAGTGAGGAGGCAAACGAAGAGATCATTCTTTTATCAGATTATAAAGCCTTCCAAAAAAAAAAAAAAAAAAAACGGACATTTTTCAAATTCATCTGAAGGTTGCAGTGATTTACTTTTCTGAAGCGAGTTCCTGTACGAGATGTTAAAGCACTGAACTGAAAGGCGCAGACAAAGGCCGGTGGACATGGAATGCCAGCCTCCCCTCTGGAAGACAAAGCGCTCCAAGCCAAATTAATTCAGAAAGTTACGTTTAGAAAAACTGAATCTTGAGTTGAAATTCACAGGCTGTTTATTTATCGCTGCATCTCTTCTTCACTCAGAAAAAAAAAAAACAATTTATGAAGATTTAAATACATTTATGATTAAAATGACTGTGTTGGTGCGGGTAGAAGAAAGCTCTCTCTCTCTCTCACTCTCCCCCCCCCTCTCCTGAAGTGTTTTTTTCAGAGCCCATCTGAGACGGCAGTCGGGTCACGCAGCAGACCCCTGCGAGAGAGCGGAGGATCTTTCAGGGGGCTCGCGTTTATGCAGGTTTCAAAAAATCACTCTGTTCTGGAGCTCGTCATGTGGGACTGTGGACTCCTCGAGCAGGCCGACCGAATCACTTCAGAGACGTGCGAGCGCACAGCCAGTCTGCGATGCCCTGGAACGTAAGCCTCTATACACACTGCTACGTCGTTTAGTCGAAATGAAGACGAGGTCGCACCGTGTGCGGGACACCAAAAGGAGGGGCTTACGAAGCTGGCTAAGAGGCTGTTGCAGAAACACTGAAGGCAGAGCTGTGTGCGGGCAGCTAACTCAACCTCCCCACTCGCCGCAAACACAAGTCGCATTTCCGCTGGCCACCGTGTTCCGCTGGCTCCTGCGCGCGTTTTAAACACGCTGAACAAGCCTTAAAGCAGGGGCATGCAGGCAAACACACTGACCTTTGACCCCACACTGCCTGCTTAGAGTTTGTACCCAGAACATGGAACACAGCAGAGATCTGTAGATTTATTCAGTTTCATAACCGATTATTTCCTACATCTGCAACAAAAGGTCACTGTCATTTCGTGTTCAGTTAATTACATTGCTCATTCTGAAAAATACATTCCCATTAATTACTTTTCCTTTGATGGAGACGGAGTTAAGCCCTGGATTACCATGACATGTAGAAACAGGAAAGACCTATAACTGCGCCCAGGTTTTGGGTTAAAATGCACTTAAAACATCAGGGAGGTGAATCCAACACTTCCATCTCTTGTGAGAGCCTTTACCAAGCGAGCCAAACAACGTCTTTATATACCCTGAACCCCAGACCAGACCAAAGATTCACGACGTGAAGAAACTGCTTTAGAATGCTGCAGAGAGGAGGAGCAGCAGTGTTAAACTAGCCATCTCAGAGCATCAGGTGACAGCACTCGTCCAATCACAGGGGGCCAGTTTCACAGCTTCGTCATGACACCCAATCATTGCTCTCAACTGGGCCTTAAGAGGTCGGAAATTAATTACGAACTGATTTTTTAAAGCACACTTTCAGATGTATAATTTTACTTTAAGGCCTTTACCCTCTTTGGCTGCTTTTAAAGGGAGTTTCTTTACATCTGTCATCTCCCTTCAAGCCACAGCTGAGTGTCCTTGCCGCGAGGCAGCACTCAATCTCAGCCTCGCGCTGTGTCAGGATTACATTACAGGGCAACAACGGGATAATCCCACTTAAATAAAAACAGCGTTTCACAGAGATCTGTGCTGCTGACACCGAGTCACACCCCCCACCTGTCTCGCAGGGTCATTTGTAGAATTAAGCCAGTATCTCCCGTCTCTCCCTCCAAAAAAAAAATCATTCAATTCAGCGCAAAGTGTCATTTTAGACTCGCTCCAGAAATGTTGAACGCACGTGTACTACTTACGAGAGCGCTAAATGTCAAACGGCTGCTCCTTTAAATAAGGAGCATCTCACGCAGTATCTGCGCAGAGCCGAATCACACACAGGAACAAACCGAGATGAAGCACCATTGGGGAGCTGAGCTGAAACACCAGCTGCTTCCATCACACCTGTACGGGCAGCTTTCTTCCTCCAGCACAGCTGTGCTTTTAGAATGTGCAACGGAATGCACGTGCATCAAAACAAAGTTCCCTTGGAACGCTTAGAGAGTGTCAATCAAATATATGCACGTTGGGAAAACTGCAGATTTGAGGTAATAATTACTAATATTATAAGCCATAAGCAGCACCATCCCAACTGCAGAAGCTAACCGTGAAGTCCCAGTGGTACAGCCCAGCTAGTCACATGGTTTAATTTCCCCAGCGGGAAACGCTGAGATGTAATGTATTTTACAGATGTATTGTCCTGAATTATGCACTGTTATCTGCATGTTGACTGTATGTCCTCCTGCTGAGGTGAGACACACATTGCCGCAGTAGTGGGCGATAAAGACTCATCTAAACTGATGTGTTGGTTATACATGCAGCTTTAATAGGATACAGCTTTTGGGTCGTGTCAGAAACATGCACAGAACATCATCTACACAGGCGACGCCTCAGTTCCTACAGATGCTTTTGGAAAGGAAGAAAACTGCACAAACTGAAAGGGTGTGTCAGGCGTGCTCAGGTACATCAGTATGAGTCATGGCTCTACATTTTAGTCTTGTTGTTGCTGTTGCTGTTGGTGAGAAGTAAGTGTGCATTGTGTATTTTCCCAGGAGAACACTTGACAAACACAAATCACATCACAGTCAGTTCTGCACCTTAAAGAGTTTATGCAAGAAAATTATTCCAGTACTGTGTTAAAAACAAACAAGCAAAAAAACAACATGGTGTTCCACCAATCTCAGCTGTCTCTGACAGGCTAATACAGGTGCGGGAATCCCACGATGGCCAAGGTGATAGAGCCAGCTCCACGCCTGACATCCTCCAACTGACCATCCTCGTAACATATTTGGTCACATTTATACCAAACAAAAACTAATCGGCAAACAGTAAATGATGCACGAGCACAACCATATGCTTTTGCCGCAAAATGTTGGCAATACAAGGACAAAATGAATCTTGCTGCAGAAGGAAGTGCTGTGTTTTAGTGCGTATCGTTTCTGTGTCGGCCTCTTTGAGTCTTGTGAAAACCTTCAGTACAGTCCATCAACTGGTGCTAGCTGGAGCAATCACTGCACCAAAGCTCGCACGCATACAAAACCAGCCTGAGCGGAGCCCACTGACCTCACCGAGTATCTACCCCAGACCAAAACAAGTCAAAAACACTTCTCAAAAAGCACCAAGGCTAAGAAGTAACCCAAATCGGGTAGCTTAGCGTGCAAAGATCTGAGAACTCCAGATTCACAATGAACTGAAGCGCACCAAGCAGAGGCACACTGACGCAGGTCATTAAAAGTGCAGGATCGTCTGAGGCCCGCAGGCTAATGCAGCCTTTTATCACAATAAGTCAATATGTCCTGGGCCGACAGCTGCCGGCATATGATCTTGTAAACAAATACCTTCACGTGGTGGTTCGTGTTCCATTAAGGGGCGAAACTGTCAGCACAAATTCCATCCTCGCCAGAGGAAGAAGGAAAAAAAAACGATTCTAAACTGTTGATCACCTCCGATTGCCTTAACTAGCATGGAGGTTGTCATGGAAACATTTCTATGAAGTTCGCGGTGATAAAAACAGCAACATTTCCACTTTAATTACCATTAGGCTTCGGCGCTGCGCGTTATCCATGCATTAGGCCCTGGCTGGCTGCACAGGGTTCGTTGTTTTGACGTGTGGGAGACCGGTATGGCAGATTTTTTGCGTCTCCTGCTCTTTCTTCCAAAAACACTGAAAACAAATCTTCCAGAGGAGCAGGCAATCTATTTCACACACACACACACACAAAAAGTGTTGGGGGGGATAGGTAATGTCAAAAAGAAAAACACAGAGGGGGTCTAGAGTTCGCTGGAAGAAGCAGAAGAAGCCGTTTGCGAACTGGGAGCGGACCCAGTTAGAACATAACCTAATCATAAAAGTCCAGAGATTGGGGAGAGATTTAGACTCCTCTAGCACATTTACAATTAATATCCCCTTATTTCTCTTTCTGGGTTGAGAAGAAATAACTGGTATTATTCATGATAATACCCTATAATCCTTGCTCAAATTATAAAAACTCTAAAGTTTTGATTGAGAGAATAATGGCATTTAGGTGGATTTGATTATAATTTTTACATTTAATTACGCAGATTTACATTTAAAAGAATGTTTTATTTATATACTAACACTGTGAGGCCAACGTGGACAACAGTCAACGGTGACACTCAACAGTTAAATTCTAAAACCGATGCATGTGAACAAGTGCTATAGCCAAGTATCCAAAGGAGAAGTAAGGTGGGTGATTTGTCAAAACTAAACTAAACTAAACCACTTCGTGGTTCTATGGCCAAAACCACCTGGTCGGATCCAATACAGTAAAGGCCTAACATCAGGACAAAATTAAGTGCTGCTAAATGTGTTTCACGTCTGCATCAGTCAAAGTGAAGCGCGCTTGAATGCAGTCAAACATGCGTGCACTTCAAACAACTAGCGCAGAACAACCTGCTAGCCCAGGTAATTATAAAGGTGATACCTGATTATGACCGAGAGACCAGCCCAGGGAAGCAGGCGAACACTAAAAGCCATAAAATGAACTTTACTGCTCTCCTCAATGTAACATAGACCGTGCATTTAGGATTAAACACTGCAAAGGTTACATTTTTTAACAACGACCAAGGTAACTGTTCTTAAAATGCTAAGAACATTAAAATGCCATAGCATCATTAAATAACTAAGATGTTTATTACACTTCAGAGTATTAAATAATTGTGGTATTATTACTTCTGGTAATAATGCCATTACAATTATCATCATCACCAACAATTGGTCATAACCACTGCTGTTTGCTTATATCCATGTAATGTCGAAACAAGAACAGAATTTCACAAATGTCAGCACAATTTAAAAAAAATCTTTAAAATCTATACAAAATCCGAAAATGGTCTCACAAAGTGTCATGTGTTAATTACTTTGAAACAAAATCACCAAATCAATGTCAACATACATAATTATGCATTTGATAAATTTAGATCACATTACAAATCTGCCAGAACATCATAATTAGATATTAATCTGTCATCATGTGTATTTGATATAAATAGCATATACTTGGGAAGTAGTGACTTTATATAAGTATTTAGGCTACTGTAATTCCAGTGCAATGTTAATAAAGATATTAACATATGATCTGAGTAAAACACTGAAACTGAATCTACTGCTCGAATGGATTTCTCCTATATAAATAATGCTTTTGAACAACCTGAAGTTGTATGAAAGTGTGTATATCTGTGTATTCTTTTTTTTTTAACAGAACAGTGTTTTGCACTTATGTTTTTTGTTTCTCTCCTACAAAAAAATAGTGCAATAGATCTCCACCTTCTTTCTATTTTGTGATACTTCTGTAGGTAATTTAAAATTTAATTTAGATTAAATTCTCCCAGTAACTGTTTGCTTTGTTTATCAAAATGTATTTCAAACCTCAAGTGTAATAAGCTGTAGTAGTGATGGTAAAGAAAAATATCAACGTTCCAAAACTAATTTTAAAAATCATTTAATGTGACATGCTTTTAAGTATGCAAATTTACATTTTGCAACAAGTAATATTGAATAGCTTGCCTTCAGCAAAGGCTGACTGGCTATTTAAAAACTGGACTTCGCTTTACTTGTGAGATACGTAACTGCATATACCAGACTTCGTACACAGTAAAAATGTCCAGTGTTAATTAAACCCTAACAGTGTTAATTCAACTTTTAACAGATAACATTTGGTCCCGTATTCCAGAATGTGCAAATGTTATCAGTTAAGAGTTGAATTAACGCGGTTAGAGTAAAACTAACACTGGATACTTTACCTTATAGGTTTAACTTCTCCAGCTTCTAATTAACTTACAAAACTGAGAAACGTGTGCCACACTCTGAAGCCGCATTTGCGCAAATTACCGTACGTGTGCCTTTGAAAATCTGTAGCCTACATTTGTTAACAAGTGTAGGCTATCCGATGATCTGGCTGTTAGTTTCGTTCACTAGTCAATTCACTCTGTTTTCGAGCAAACGGAATGGAAACTTTGTGTTTAATGTTTTCCATTAATTACGTGATGTTTCACGGGCTAGCAACAATGTAACGAGCTAGCTATCTCTTAGAAGACAAACATGTGGAACAAGCACCCAGGGACAAACAGCTGCTTGTTGTTATACAGCGGCATGTTTGCTTACGAACTCTACTTTTCAAGGGCTGTTTAAAAAGAACGCTTTTGCAAACTTAGGAAACATTCACCACATTGTATCCAAAACAAAACCAATACGACACAACTACCTCGTTAAGCACCTAGTAGCCTACGCTACAGTGGTATCGTGGTACGAAAACCCTAACCAGCAAGTGAAGTTTGTTAGCTGGCAACGTATTGATAATCAGAAAAGTGAAATGAATAAACACCGAAGAGCATACTTACCGAAAGCAAGCTCGTTTCCTTATCGAAAACAAGACTCCTGTTGTCGGAATAAGTTATCGTGACTTTCAGCGTTACAAAAGCGTCACACGTGAGACTGAGGGTTAATCATAAAATAGAACATGAACAACAAGCCGAAGAATAAATAACAACTTGGATATTCCTCCGCAGGCGCTGCGCTCGGGGATGCACGCGTTGTCTCGCGCTCTCCTCTCGAGCCACTGTTGCTGTTGTTATCATGCAAAAGAAGAAAATACTCCGAGTCCAGTTGGATTCTTCTCAAATGACTGACAGCTCGATTATTTACCATGTTTTCGCATTTGAATTCAACACATCAAAATGTATTCAAACTAAGTATTTGGGACTATCTTATTAGAATACAGCCCCGGGGGACGCAGACTCGCGGAGCTGGACATTGTTATTTTTTGGAGTAGCAAGACTCGTTGTGACGTCACGTCCACCTGCTATGTAAACAAAAAGTCCGAAGTTGGTTATTTATATTTTTCCTCCGTAAAACGTACTGTCAGTATGACGTTCCCCGCATGATTATGGGCTGGGGTTGACACCAGTGGAGCACTTTGAAGGGCAGACAGAAATTATTTCTTAGTCATTCCGACAGGTTGGCACTGTGAAAACAGCTTACAAGTAGAATTAGCCTCATTTCCAAAAAGACCAAAACAGGCTAGAGGTTACAGTAACAATATGCAAGCTCCTACTCATTAGCGTTCCTGGAAAACGCGAATAGAAGGCTATCCTGATATTTCCCCGACAAAGAAGTCGAGCGTACAATATGTGCCCACAATTAATGAATTACAACATATAATTGCTAAGTAACCCACAATAATTGCTACAGGAGAACATAGGCTATTCATAAAGTAAAATGTGAGCGCCTTTATCAAAGTAAAACGTTCCACCCTATCATTTGAAAATAAGCTATCTGCCCTTTGTTTTGTTAAGAATAAGCACTTCGGCGCAGGTTCCTTAAAACATAGGCAGCCCACGTATCCTACCATCAAAAGAGGAAACGCACAAGATAAAGTGCGATAACAGAACCATTGTCACTAAAATAAGTAAAACTATTTACTGATATTAGTAGGTAATGCACAGCCATTGGGAGAAAACGTTGGAAGTAAAATCGACACAAAATGCCGGATTCCGACACTTTATGTCTTATATTAGGCTATGCACGCACGTTGTTGCCCATAAACAGGTTTTCGAAGTCACATTGTGTTTAGTTTTCTCAGCAGAAGTTATAACGTAACGAGGCATCCGGAGAGGAGTAGAAAACTGCTTGAGAAAACGTGCAGATGCCCCAAACGATGACCCGAAGTTGGTAACAGGTCTTGAAACGAGTGACCGGGGAAAAAATATATATACAATAGCCTCATTTATTTCTGTCATTTCAGCACAATTTATTCCAAAATCATGCCACGATGTTTGATGGATTTAAAATACAGGTCGAACAAGAAGCCGATTATTCCCCGTATTAGCCTATAACAAATACAAAACAACAGATTCACAATTGCTACGACCTAACCTTAAACTTGAAGTTCAGACCACAATTTAGACCAGCGGTAAACTCACCTAGAGCGGGGCAAACGCACTAAATCGTCATTACTGAAATTACATTAAGATTGTGCTATTATGCGTAGGATACATCCATTTAAGGGCGGGGAAGCCTCGCTCGGTTATGAAATGAGACAAATTCGGAAACGGCAACGACCACTCCCCCACATTCTCTTCGTCTAGTCGCTGACCATAATAGTGTATAGGCTAGTGGTTCAAAAGATTAAAGTTCACCTGAAGGACACACGTTTCCGACTGGACGAAAAATGTATTTTTCATCCCGATGTGAAATGAGTAGTGGGCTATTTAATTGCACTAGTAAGTCTATTCATTAAAACTGGTTCATGTTAAATATTCTGCGGACAGGCTATATGTGGAAGTAGCTGGTGTTTAAAAACGGGAACTATGTTTATTACGCAAGTCTGCATACCGCTTTTATTTTCAAAATTAACCGAAAAGTTTTGTTTTGCTGGCTTCAAAGTTCGGTTTTATTTATGCGTATTTGTTTGGCCTGAGTTTGGGTTTGCTTTTGTTTGGCCTTAAAATTTAGTTAGGTTTTTGTTTGTTTGTTTTAATTTGGTTTGTGTTCCTTCGTTGTTTTGCGGAAGCGTACGTCAATTGAGTCTAAACAAAAAGAATGAAAAGAATATATTTTATGTGTCGACCTCTGTATATTTCCCCTGGCGTTGCTATTGTCATCCCATGCCCGTTGTATTTTATAGCTCTTACATTATTGATATGACTGTAGATATAGATATATCTGCAGAATTTTATAATGAAGTTTTGTTTTTTTAAAGAATGAAATATATACTTAAGGGTTTGGGTCAATTAAATGCAATTTAACAGAATTAACTGAAAAATCCTTCTGCAACTTTTTTAAACTACTTTTTTATTTATTAAATGGATTTAAATCTCGAATTGATAATTAAATGAATAAAGTGAAAATGTATATTTAAAGTAGCTTTCTAAAATGTTTCGCATTTAATTTATACGTATTCAGAATTCGGGTACTTAAGCATGCGCACGATCAGCACAAAAAAATAGAATGTCTCTTAATAATACAGCACAAACGGTCTCTTAATAATTTCGCTTATAATGTATGAACATTTTAAAACAAATTATTGCTATATTTGTTTCGCTTTTATATCAGAGTAACTCTACAAGGTTTCAGACAAAGTATGACTGTATTCTGAGCTGAAGTTAAATAATATGCATATTCCAACTTTGGCTTCTACGAAGACGAGAAGGGGCATCGTTCATGAAGTCAAGTTTCCGATTTGGAACAAGAATGTGGCCAATAATGGTATTACACTGCCACCTTGTGGTAGTTTTCAAAACATTAAATTTTTTTTACTGAATTCAAATGTGATTCCAGCTTTTGCGATCTTTCTGCTTTGTGCAAATAAGATATATTTCTGGAAATGTACCTCACTGGCAAAAAATTACAGTCAGACAATTCACACGAAGGAGCGACTTGGATTCAATAAGTTATAACTAATTATCAATTGATTTTCAATAACAGATATATATTATGATGGTGTAGGCTGAATTCTATTCATAATTAATTTTTATTTAGGCCTAGCCAAGATGTACCTTTCAATACAACATATTAAACACAACATGCTTACCAGATATGTTATTTTATTTTGTGTGTGACAATTTCAGTCTTAAAAAGTGGTCGGTCTTCACTTTCTTTTTGGTTTTTTTGCAAGGGACTGCCGGTGACTGATCCTGTGAAGCTATACTATTGCTTACAGCATGTTGGTGGGCCTCAGAGGGTCTGGTATTAAATCTGATCTGTGGCAGTGCACCAGATCTAGCGACGGATTCAGTCTGCCGATCGGCTGTTCGGTCTCCGACGGTCGACCTGCGCTCGGCGGGTTCACAGGCGGCGGTTGGACATTGTGCGCTTCAGATGAGAGCACGCGCCCACATGCACTCCGCCGAATGAGCATATCCGGTGAATAGAATTGGGCATTCCAATCTGAGAGACAAGGAGGGTTGGAATTTAAAAAAATAAATAAATAAAATAAATAAATAGTTTAAAACTGCAAAGATGTCAACTTTTCCATCTTAGGGGGTAAAGTATCTTTGTATATTTACTAAAATGCAGTTGATTTGAAGATATTGCATGTTCTGTTCCAAGTAGATATGATTTTGGATCTGAGTAAATCACATTCCACAACTACTTCTCACAGCCTGGCAGTAACTTTTTCTTTCTTTTTTTTTTTTGCTGCTGTAAATATCTGGTCTCTGATCAGTCCTGAATGCTTGCATGAGGAAGCAGAACTTTGTGCCGCGAGATTTTATGCGTAACCGTGGAATACAGACAGCCTGTGACTTGAAACAGGTGTGAGAGGAAATGGCGGAGAGGTTCCCTTTATCACCAGTAGATGGTGCCAAAAGCTCACTTTTACACAGTTTTGATGTTTTATAGTCGAAAAATACTTTATAGAACTTCTGGAGGAAAATACGGCTAGATGAGCTGTAAAATGTTAATTGCTGTCACCACCATTAAATATCATCTATTGACATAGTCTTTTATCTCAGATAAAATGTTCTACTGCGTGTTTGAATGGCCTGTAATACTGTTGAACTTCGAACTGTTGCTTAAATGCATACAGTGTTTGCTTAACACTAAAGCCAGCCTACTTCACCTTTAAAGTAACCTGCAGTCACATGGTCGATTGCAACCAGGAAGACAGGACTGTTGAGGGACCATATGTGTGTTCACAATAACAATGTCATGAATTGGGAATGTTGTACCAGTTTTTCTGTCTGTTTTGGTTGTTACATAAAAGTTAATACATTAAATAACAGAATAATTTCGGGACTTTTTTGTTAATTCTTCTCACATGTAAAAACAATTGCCTTCTCTAGTTTTAATCATTTCTATCTACACAAATATTGATGTACGCATGTTATAAAATATGAATATGGACATTTTTTGCTTTACTTTGCTTTCAGAATATACACAAACATGTATTTAGTGTTACTGGGGAGGCCGGCATTGCGCGGGTTTGCAAGCTACGGAAACTATTTTTAGGCGCGAGTTCTCCACAATGTCGAATGTAACAGGACTCCGCGCGTGAGGTCACGGCGGGTTGGGTTTCAGCCACCGAGAGCGGCGGGGCAGAGCGGCGAGCGGAGGCAGAACAGCCCGATGGAGCCCGCGGGAGAGGGACGGCACGGCGGGGCCCGGGAGGAGGAAGAGGAGGGGGAGGAAGAGCGTGAGCGAGGGGGCGCCGCGTCCTCCGGCGACTCCGAACCCGACCCGGAGGCCCCGGCCTCCAGGGCCAGGAGGGTGTCCTTCGCCGACGCCTTCGGCCTGGACCTGGTGTCGGTCAAAGAGTTCAGCAGCAGGGCGGTATCCACGGCGTCTGTTGCCGCCGACGACGATGACGACGCGGTCGCCGCTGCCGCCGCCGCCACCGCGGAGCCGAGCGGGCCCGACCCGGAGGAGTACTTCCTGTGCTCGCAGTTCTCCGTGCCGGCCTCGGCCACCGAGCTCCTGGCCAAGCTGCAGGCGCAGCGCTGCGAGCTGGAGTGCGTGGAGCTGTTGCCCGGGACGACCACCCTGCGGGGCACGGTGCGGGTCCTGAACCTGAGCTACGACAAGAGGGTGCACGTCCGCACCACCCTGGACGGCTGGGGCACCCACTTCGACCTGCCCGCCAGCTTCATCCCCGGGTCCAGCGACGGCGAGACCGACCGCTTCGCCTTCAGCCTGGAGCTCTCGCCCCCCGTCCCGCCAGAAGGGGTGCGGGTGGAGTTCTGCCTCAGATACGAGACGCCCCTCGGAACGTTTTGGGCGAACAACAGCGGGATGAATTACGTGCTGCTCTGTCAGCAGAGGGGGTGCAGAGATGGGAAGGGGAGGCAGTGTGAGGACACCAGCTTCAGGAGCAAGAGGAGCTGTCTGAAGTACAACAGGTGAGACCACCTGCTGCACCTGAGATACCGGCAGTCTCCTGCTCACATCCTCACCCACACTTTCAGCAATTACTTCTGCACAATCATTGCTGATAAACAGATGTGACAATTAGTGGAGGACAAGGAATAGGTTTAGTGTTTTCAGAGTACTCATACAGTTAAATATCTTTACAGTGAAACATCTTTCTGCATCCAAAATGTATAAAAACTACAGTGGAATTACTGTGATACTTGTGCTGTTCATCTACAGTAAAGAAAAGTCCACAGAAGCAAACACGCCAGTGATTTCTGCTGAAGCTACAGGTATGTGCTTCTTTTAAAATAAGTATGACAAGTAAAGAGAGGACACCTCTCAAATCCAAACATTCAACTAATTTAATTTTATTTTCTAGACGTGCCTCTCAGTAAACAGGAAGTGGAGGTCAGCAAGAAGACAGAAAAGCCTGCGCCAAACTCGGATGGGCTTCAGGATGACAGCTGTCAGAAACCTTCGGTGAGGTCTTCCTCAGGACTGAAAGAGCACGCATCATCCAGTCTATAACACAGACAAATATACAAGAGCATTTCCTGGATTAAAAGTCTCTCACTCGGTGCTGTTTTGAAGTGAGGATTCAATGAGGTGCGTAATTGAAAATATAGATTACAATAAAGACCAAAAAAGAGGCCACACGGTCACACTGGGTGATTCTTTTGTAAAATCTGATTGGCAGGTCATTCAATGTCTCGAAGTCACTTTAACATTTGCATGCAAAACTTTTATGTACATTTGAGAATCTAACAAGGTGGAAGTGCTGGCTTGTGTCATGCTTGTGGGTGAAAGTCTAAAATGACAGACCTGGAGTATCATCTGCCAAACCCTGTTTTATTTTCATTTTATTTTTGTATTCTGTCTCCAAGGATTTTCATAACCCTACTGACAGCATTTTTTATTTCATGTGAAGGCTTTTCTTCTTGAACCGGCCCCTTGTCTGCCCAGTTTCCCCAGTCATTTTCCGGCCTTAAACAGAACCAGCACCGTGGAGACCTTTCACTGCTTTTAAATAACACTCTCTTTCTCTAAATGAGGTGAATGATCTCATGTTACAAAGCGGAAGAACTACAGAGAAGTTGTCATGGATTGATTTTGTTCCCCCACTACAAACAGAGACTACCATAGTGCTGGCAGTGTATTGGTGTCAAGCAGTGGAGCAAATTGGAGTTCTGTGCAATACAATATGCATCAGATTCAATCTTAACAGTGTTGGGGTCCCACAGAGGTCCTTGTCTGTGTATGCGCTTGTGAGAAGCTGTAGAACCATCCGGATCATTCTTGTTGGAATACCACATGACCATGTCGTGTCTCCATCACCGACCCAGCAAGGCTGAGAAGGCACATTTGTACAGTGCAGTATGAATAACGTTCAGCGTCTTCCTTTTAAGGCTGTCTCCTGAAAACAGTTTACATTAGATGGCATCGGAATGGCTGGGAAATAAACGCCAGCGGGAGAAGGGAGGTGTTATGAGTGAGGAGGAAGATTACCGTGATGAGACCAGACACGGGGCGGTTTGGCTGGCTGCCATGTTTAGAACAAACCCTTTTGACTGGAGCAATAAGCAGCTCAGCTGGTTTCACATGAAAGGGGAAAATGCACTTGGTCTCCTCATCAAAACAGAAACCGAGCAGATTGTTACTGTCACATTAAAAGGCTTACAAGTGATTACACACATTCTTAAGATCTCCGCATGATCAATCAGAGCAATATGAATCAACAGAAATAGAGATTAACAGAACAAAGTAATTTAAATAAATCAGTTCATTATCATTTTGCCAATTATATTTAAATATTTCATCAGCAATAAAACAGGGAGTCTTATGCACAAATTCATTGGCTGATCCATTCTCTCTCCACCCCCTCTTGTTGACTGACAGGTGGAGAGTGGGCGGAACCCGTCGAGGAGAAGCAGACGCAGGGCGGCACGTCGGGCGCGATTACAAGAGCGCAGCCACCGCGCGACAGCCGCGGCAGGGCGCGAGGGGTCCCCCGCTCAGGACAACAGGGACACGGACGGACAGGCGGACGCGGACGTGGACACAGAGCGCTCGCCACACGAGGGAGCCTGTATGATGTGGGACTGGAGCCAGAGAAGGAGGGCGAAGGCGCACGACGAGTTCCCCCCACAGGCGGAGTCAGAGGAGCCGCCGCCGCTCCTCAGATTCGCGGCTGATGCTGAAGCGGCTCTGGCCGGGCCTGGTGAGGACACCCACGGCCTCAGCGGCCCATCTACAGACGCGGGAACGCACGGCGCCCCAGACGCGTTTGGGAGCGTTGAGGATGGACAGGCAAGTGCGTACACCACAACAAGAGAGGAGGGAACCCCTCAGGGTGTATTCTGGGATTTAGCAGCCCTGCAGGGAACTCTGTGGGATTCAGATACCCCCCAGGGAACACTTATGGATTCGACAGCCCCTCAGGGTGCATTCTGGGATTCTCCAGCCCTCCAGGGAACTCTATGGGATTCAGACACCCCCCAGGGAACTCTATGGGATTCAGACACCCCCCAGGGATCTCCAGGGGGTTCAGATACCCCCCAGGGTGCAGTCTGGGATTTGGATTCCCCACAGGAATCGGCTGTCTCTTTATCAGACGTGGTCACTGGGCCCGAGAGCAGAGGGAGCCCCCAAACAGGTGAGGGGGACGCGAGCACACAGACACAGACACAGGCACAGACACAGGCTGCTGCTGACATCAGCGCCAGCGTGCGGAACAGTCTGGACGATGACATCACCGGCGGGAAGGATGGGGATCGAGGGCACAGCCATCCGCTCAGCGGAGACGAGGGTGGAACAGACGCCCTCCAGGACTCTGACCTCCTCTGGCCCCAGAGCGACAGGGGCGGCGGAAAATTTAAATTTGAGACCTTTGTGGCCCCGCTGTACCACCAGGCCTTCCACGAGGCCAGGCCGGACAGCCGGGACGTTAGCAGAGGACTGTGGGCAGGGGACCCGGCGTCTGACGGCTCGGACGATGAGGAGGGCCAGGTGGGCAGCGCAGACAGCTGCGGCCGCTTGACCGTCATGGCAACCGCTCGACCTCTCTTTCCCTTTGGCACTTACGCCCCACCCATCCGCCCGCTCGGACGCGAGATTTTAGAGTCAGCCCCGGACAAATCGTTGGGCACGGATACACGTGCGCCCAAGCAAGAGCAGCTGGTTTATGGCCAAGAAGACGCCGCACAGCCTCTCCTGGGAACCAGCGGTGCTGGAGCAGAGATTACAGCGCACAGCAGAGTTCACCCAGCAGCTGAAGGTGGAGCAGAGGTCGTTTCCAGTGACGATGTTCCCCATGCAGCTCTAGGTGGAGCAGAGGTCGTTTCCAGTGACGATGTTCCCCATGCAGCTGAAGGTGGAGCAGAGGCCGTTTCAGGTGAAGATGTTCACCAAGCAGCTGAAGGTGGAGCAGAGGCCGTTTCTGGTGACGATGTTCCCCATGCAGCTGAAGGTGGAGCAGAGGCCGTTTCAGGTGAAGATGTTCCCCATGCAGCTGAAGGTGGAGCAGAGGCCGTTTCAGGTGAAGATGTTCACCAAGCAGCTGAAATTGGCATACAGGACGAGGAATGTAGAGAGCATTCGTCCACAGACAAAGCTGTAGAGGGGGCTCATATCTTAGAGGAGGTTGGGACAAAAACTGATGCAATCGCTATGATAGCAACACTAGCGCTTTCAAACACCAATGCTACAGAGGGACCTCTGGGAGGAGGCCACAGTGGATTTACTCTCCTCCCTGTTTCAGCACATACCGAGACTGAGGACAAACCATATGAACTTGAGGAAGGTCATGTGACCTCTACAGATGGTTTTGGTGAGGTGGGGGGAAATTTCTCTGAGGGAGAGGGACAGGTGGTCAGAGAAAAGCAAACAAAAAAGGAAGAGGAGTCGAGAAGAAACGAAGGAGATGGTGGCAAAACAGCTGAAATTTCTGTGGGGAGTGAAAAGGAGATAGCTGATTTTACTGATGGAGGCACAGAAGGAATGTGGATGGAGAAGGAAGTAAGTCTGGACGAAAGTCGGATGGTGTCAGCAGAAAAAGAAGAAGAGTTCAGTAAAGCAGAGGCAGTATTGGTGGAAAATGACCGTCCTTGTGGTGAATACTTCATTAAAAATGAAGATCTCGATGATGAGGTTTCGGCAGAAGATGCAGAACCTATCAAAGATGTATTGGTGGAAACTGAAGATGTTGATGATGAGGTGTTGATGGAAGATGAAGAACCTGATAAAAACATATCTGTTGAAAATAAAGATGTATTGGTGGACACTGAAGATGTTGATGATGGGGTGTCGATGGAAGATGAAGAACCTGATAAAAACATATCTGTTGAAAATAAAGATGTATCAGTGAAAACTGAAGATATTGATGATGAGGTGTTTGTGGAAGATGAAGAGCTTGAGAAAAACATATTGGTAGAAAATAAAAATCTTTATAGTGACAATCTAAAAGAAAATGAAGATCTTGACAATGAAGAATTGTCAGTGGAAGATGCAGAACTTGTTAAAGATGTATCAGCGGAGCATGAAGATGTTGAAAATGATGAGGGGTCGGTGGAAGATGAAGACCTATCTGGTGACAATCTAAACAAAGATCTTGACAATGAAGAATTGTCAGTGGAAGATGCAGAGCTTGTTAAAGATGTATCAGTGGAACAAGATATTGATAGTGATGAGAGGTCAGTGGAAGATGCAGATCTTGTTAAAGATATATCAGTGGAACAAGATATTGATAATAATGATAGGTCAGTGGAAGAGGAAACAGATAAATACGCATCAGTGACTGATGAAGAACTTGACAGAGATCAGAGGTCAGTGGAAAACAAAGATCTTTATGGTGAAAACCTAACTGAAAGTGAAGGTGTTAACGATGACAGGTTCTCAGTGGAAAATGAAGATCTTGACAGTAAGGTGTCTCTGAAAGATGAAGATCTTGATGAAGAAGCACTATCAATGGAAAATGGAGACGGTATCCATGAGGCAGGAGAAGGGGCCCCAGCAAGTAAAGATCTCGATGAGGTGAAATCAGAGTCATCAGCAGGAAAGAAAGATGATCTTTATGGTCGAGGGGAAGTGTTTTTTATAGAAAGGAAAGATGAGCACCATGGCGGAGAAAATGAAAGAGAAGATCTTGATGAAGAAGTGGGGGTGGTCTTCAGGGGACTGGGGCTTGATCCATGTAAGGACCTAAAAGCAGAAGCGCTCGGAGATGAAGACGTTCATCTCCACACGGACAGAGCCGCGGCTGGTGGAGAGACAGAGGGGGACGTGACAGAGGCGGGGGAGGTATTTAAGGAAGAAGGGAAGCGATCCGTGGACGAAGGCTGGCGTCTGTGCGGGGAGGACCCTGATCCCGAGGCGGAGGAGAACCCCGATCGCGAGGCGGAGGAGGACAACGTCTCCACGGACTCCCTGACGGACGAGGAGATGGAGCTGCACATGCGGAGCGTGAAATCTGCCGTCGCCGGCGCCGCCGGGCCGCCGCTGGGCCGTGCGGCGCTCGGGAGCAGTGGGGCCACGCCCGGCGGCGGCGCTGGCGGTAAGAGGCCGTCGGTGAGCAGGGCGAGGGTGCGGCCCACTGCGCTGTCACCCATCAGTGAGTCCCCGAACGAGGACGGGGACAGCGTGGACGCCGCAGAGGAGCCGGGCCTCCCCCCGGCGGAAACGGCGGGAGATGGCGGCGCCGTCGCGGCACCTCCCGCCGAGGCGGTGGAAAACGCGGCCGGGACGTACCTGTCCTCCTGGGCGGAGGCGTTCTGGTCGAGCCACCTGGGGAGGACCTTCCTGTACGTCCTTCTGTGCGCGCTGTTCTTCTTCACGGCTTACCACTACGACTTCCTGGCCTGCTTCGCGCTTTACCTGTTCTCCGTGTTCTGGCTCTGCTTCCACGGGGAGAAGCAGCGCTTGCAGGAAGCCAACAGAGGGAAATAGAAGCCGGGCCAGTGTGGTTTGGTGGTTTTTGCGGACTGTTCTGATTGGCTCACAGCCAAGAGGCTGAATCTGAGACGTGAACACCTTTCTGATGCGAGCTCTGAACTCACATTGTGGGCCGTGTGGCTTCAGTCAACTGGTCTGACAATCAACGTGATTATGCACCTTATTTACATTTAAACCTGTATAAATCAGGGAAATGACCAAAACAGAAGGATCAGCACAATCAACATAAGCAAATAGAAAAAAAATAAAAATTTTTACAAGTCCATGCATGAACATTGTGCAAGAACCTCTGTTCTTTGAAAAAAAGAAAACACTTGAGTGAAAAGGTGGAGATGAATTTATGATGATCACATAACCCATGTGAAAAAACAGTATGTTGAAGTTAACCTGAAGTATACTATTTCATACGTAAGAATACTTTAAGTATGATTCAAGTTGATATCAATTATGCTATGTATACTATTTTTTCACATGGCAAGCTATGTGCCGAAAGCTGAAAGAGGTTCAAAGTGAAAAATCTGAAGGGCATCTATACATGATTGCTGTATTTTTGCAGTGCGGTGCTTGCCTAGGCCTTCTGTGGCCCGTCATCTTGAGTAGTTTTGTGGTTTCATTTGTGCAAGCGCATTTCTGTGAATGGAGTTGCTTATGTGAGTGACACTGTAAACTGTTTTTGTTGGCTGTCAGTAGGTAATACAATTGTTTTCCGAAGAGCATAATCACATCTTTTTTTTTTTTTTAAAGATTCTACTCTTTCAACACGTTCAGGTTGGCCATGGACAGAGATGTCGGGAATGATTACATACCTCTGCGATCCTCAAACTGCACTCCAAATTTGTGTCATCCTACAGCCTTATCTGCACACTGAAAAGCCGCTTAATTGTCTTGGGAATAAAAAAATGTACAACTAAAAAAAAATATCCAATGACACTGCACCAGTCACCGCGATGATTCTTTCTTTTTTCTTTCTTTTCTCCCCGACAGGTTTTTTTAATTGTGTGGCATCCGTATGCAAATGAGGCTGCCCACTTATGCAAATTTGTGAGCTGAGAGCCACCAGCTTAGCTCGTGAAGCTGAGGTGATGATGTCACTAAACTGCGCTGTCTCCATCAAGTACCAGAATTGCTGTTGTTGTTGA
Organism: Anguilla pacifica; assembly: GCA_039654925.1. NCBI lineage: Eukaryota > Metazoa > Chordata > Actinopteri > Anguilliformes > Anguillidae > Anguilla > Anguilla pacifica. The sequence continues at coordinate 16,341,915 of CM077302.1, forward strand.
AATGTTTAATTTTCATCTTGCACGAGAGGGAAATCAATTCACTGCAATAGAAACCATGGAGTACAACATCACAGCATCACCCTTATGGGAGAGGCCATCTCTGTCATGTTCTAAGGACCACTGAGTGAATGGATAGTGGATGACTGAATGATGTTTTACTTCTTCTTATTATTGTACTGTACATCTGCATGAGTATCAAAATGATCAGAATAATATAGTTTGTACCAGTGCTTTATAGAATTGATTCAGTTATAATCCTTGAACTAGCTTTTCCTCAGAAATAAATTTCGTGTTAATAGTACTAAATAAATCCATCGCTGAAATCTTTTTCTTTTTCTCTTTCTTTTTTTTAGACCCATTTCATTTGTCCTCTGTTCTGTCTTTGAAAAAAAAGACTACTCAGCATTTGATCTTACATGGAAAATTTCTCCCCCCTCCAAAAAAAGAATTAAGATTTGTGGGTAATGGATTACATCAAATATGGGACTCTCATTAAAAAAAAAGTCAAGTCAAACAAAAAATGAAAAGCACAGATTCAACCCCATTCCCTTTGTGCCTTTGGGGAAGGGGGGGCGGTGTTAATCTGTCTCTGTGCTACTGACCTTTAGCTGAGAGCGTTGCCGGGGCGGGTTGCCGGGGCCCGAGCGGGCCTGTATTTTAAGCAGACGTATTAAGTTACGATGTCTGTGCTCCGCGTCACGCTCAGCAGGAGGTCACAGAGGAACAGCTGCGCAGCCCCGAGTTCAGCACCCAGCGTACGGACACAGCAGCTGACGCAGTGCGTGCGCAGCTAACCGTCGCATTCCGCCTTTTTAGCAACAGGACTCGACCAACAAGGCGAGAGGAACAGCACCTGACTACGAAACCCTGATGGAAATGTAACATATTGCAATCAAACTGACGACAAAATACATTTTATTGATCAGGAAAGATATCGCTCGCAGCTCGTGGAAATAGCGGACAGACCCGATTTAGGCATTGTGAACACGGTGGTGAGATTAGTGCTTTCTAAGAACCAGTTTTCTGTCACCCAGGGAGCTGGCCAAAAGTCAAGAAAAACCTTGAGTAGAACTACAGCCTGGCTTTTGATTTTTTTCATGGCACGGAAACAGCTTTAAAAGTTACAAATGATCTCCTGTTAAATGCTGGCACAGGCCACTGGTCAGTATTAGTTCTCTTAGTTCTCAGTGCTGTCTTTCAAACTGTGGATCATATTCAACTAATTAACCACCTGTGTGAATGGGTGGGTCTAAATGGGTCAGCACTTGACTAACTCATTTCTTATCCCTTGTGAAGATCCTTCTTGGTGCCCACTGGTACATCCATGTCGTCAATAGCCCAGATTTCATGAGGGTTCAAGGCCCAAGGTTCTATTCAAAGCCCAGTCCTTTTCAGATCATTTATGGTCCCCCTCAGGCAGTCATCCATCCATCCATCCATTTTCTAACTGCTTTGTCAGGGTTGCAGTGGCAACAGGGCAAACAGATCAGGGGATGTTAACAGGGCGCTGCTGTGAAGCAGCATGCATGCTCAGTCTACCTACCCCGTATAAATAAAAGCTAATGAGTAAATACTTTTTTTTTTTTAAAGACCAGTCCCCGCTAACACCGTGCATGCTTTCCTTGGTGGCTGATGGAGGCTTCTCTAAGAGGGTCATACGAGTAGAGCCTCTGGATCACATGCACCGTGGAGACAGGGAGGCAGCTTGTCACCTGAATTTGAACCCACCGCTCCTTGATCACAAGCCTAGTTACCTGGCAACTGCCCAAGCTGGCTAGGTATTCCTGTGGACCGCGCAGAGAGCTACGTCTTGCACACAAACAGACACGAGAGGGAGACAGGATACTGCTACACACTGTACAATAAAACCGCTGTTCATTAGACAGCCAGTGGTACCTCATCTTTACCGGACGTGTGCTGTGACGGGCCTCCTCTTGATACTTATAAATTAGTATACATACATGTATGAGGTGCAAAGTTAATCCAGACTTGCAAATGTGTGTGTGTGTGTGTGTGTGTGTGTGTGAGTGAGTGTCATATAATATGTGATATTATAAACAGAGTTGTGTCACAATTTGCATAATTTTAATTTGCTATTCTTAATACACTGGACCAATACAATGTTATAAACTACTATGTGAACAGAATTTCATATTTAAAATATTTATTTATATGTGGGTTTAAATATGGAATAAAAATGTGATATTTAAATAAATTATCTTTTTGTATAGGCTAGTCATATATATAGGTTACCGTATTCAGGAAAGCAGTGCTTGTACATGGATTAAAATCTTAAAAACAAGGGTAAATAAGTCACACCCAATGTAGGGGATATTTTTAGAAATGAATGACGCAAAAGATTTGGCCAGCAACTTGTGTGTATATGACTACGCTGGTTACTATGAAACAACTCCTTCTCTCTCACATATTAACCACTCACAGAACAGAACTATGCAATCATTATCTCCACAAATCTGTAATCCTGTTTGAAGTACAGCCTGGGATTAGACGTGCAGCCTGGAGGATTAAAAACAATAACAGTGCCACTGTGTGTGTAGTTAAATGCTCCAAAACATCTTATACTTTAAACTTTAATACAAGTATACCTGCAACCTACACATACCTAACTATATATAAAATACAGTTTACAACACATTTTTGAAACACTCCACTTTGCCATTTAATAAACATCCACAAAACACACACAGAAAATACAAGTATTTTGTATATCCATATGTTATCCATAACATTTATATAAACAGAAGTCTATGCATTTTTAGTTCTTGCTTCTTTCCATAAGCTTTTACTGTTTTAGTTGTTCAACTGCAAACACAATTACTTCAACTTCTGCTATGATTCAAAAAGCAACTCCAACCCCCAGCCACAAGGTGGTAGTACAGGACACGTTTCAATGAGAATGAGCCAAGACAGTGATGACCCAGAGCCTTTCCAAGTTTCTCACATTGCATACCCCGCACAGATTGACCCAGATAACTGCATCATGCGTACCGCCTGTCCCAGTCACTGCATCCTCAGCATTAGCCCATCACTATGCCGTACAGATCAGTCCATCTGCTGGGTGTTTTGGTACAGCACCCTCAGAACCCCTCCACCAATCCACTGTCCAGCACAGGGACTCAAAATTCAAGGCTGCCCCCAGACTTAAAGCACAGCTTTAGTCTATACTGCAAACTGGTCACGCCATTTTTGAAAAATGGGGGTAAATCAAGGTGGCCCAACAGCAGAAGGAGCCGCACAGGAACCCCGTCATCACTGCTTGACCGCGCCACGGTTCTTTCTCTTTCTCAGATTAAGGGCAGAGATTTGGGCTTCTGGCTTCCTGAGGCCCCAGAGCTCGCCCCTGTCCCGCCAGGAAGCACTCCGGAGAGCGAATGACGGCGAGCAGCCGCGTGTCCGATGCAGGCTGATGGGACAGGACGGTCCCAGGAGACGGACGACCCCCCCCCCCCCCGCCACCACTGTGCTATGGCGGAACGGAAGCGCCAGATGAAAACATCGCCTAGCCAAGCTTTTAATTAGCAGCCCGCAGAGGAGACTGACACAGATGTGCCGTAACCATAGGGCCCGTGGGTAAACTTGGCCAAGTTCCCTAATTAAAAGGTGTTTTCTGAAGTACAGTGTTAATCAGCAAGTGGAGTTTCCAAGGAAGCAATTTATTTTATTTTTTGCAAAGTGTTGTTAGCAGTCACTAAACTGGTCACACATACCTCATCTCCCCATTCACTCTGCATTAAAGCAGAACTGTCAGTCAAACACGATGGCACTGAGTGGGTAATACAGTCCTTAATACATCTGGATCTGTCTGCCAGTCTAGTCGGTGTGAGATCAGGGGTCAGTAAGCAGTGTGCTGACCGCTTCCCAGCAGCCCTAACGTATCAACTCTGGCTGACAGAAGCAAGAAGCAGCCAGAGAATGATGGTCAAAGCAAGAAATACACACTCCATTAAACAGACAGATGGCCTGATGCAGCAGCTCCACAAACAGCTAAACTGACACAACTTTCAAGAGAGTGCATACATATTCCCATTTAACTATTAAAGAGAAGATTATAGAAGGCTATTTACTTTAAAATATATACAATTATATGAATTAAACAACTACAAGTATTTTTTATTTTTATTTCTCATAACGGGCTGATTCAAACGAAACTTGCAACAACAACAACAAAAAAGCAGTTCTACACTTAAAAAGGCGCTTCCAATGTTAACTAGCTTGAGATGATGATGATGATGATGATGATAATGATGATGATGAATACTAATAATAATAATAATAATAATAATAATAATAATAATAATAATAATAATAATAATATGGAATGTTCAGATAGCCACTTAAATCTTTCCACTGGTAGGACATTAGAACAGTGACAGTCTTGTCCATACCGTTTAACACCGCTCACAAAAACTACATACAACACTGTGGTGGAGGGTGGAAAGCCCGAACCAAATTAATCTACGAATTTAGTAAAATTACCAATTATCCTTTCTCTCTGGAGAGCACCATGTTTGATAGTCCATCGACACAAAACGTTGTACTAGAAACAACGTGTGCAGTTATTTTCGTTCCGATATAAGTTTCGATTTCGCTTTGATAGACAGTGACACGTCTTTACTATCTGTTTTTTCTATTACATTATATGTTGACGTTATTTGGCCAGTTTAGCAATTCGTATTGTTCTATGCTAACGGAAAACTATCAGTCTACGGTAAGTAGTGCCTTACTCGCGAACTCCACGGACCAATTGTGATTTCTGTACTGTGGCTAGTTTCGATTACTTTGTTTTGTGCATATTTAATTTGTTTAGTAGATTATTTATACCAGCAGTATTTCGAAGTTGCGTTGATCGAGCATATATTGTATTTTTTTTTTTACTGATTTTGTGTGCGTTCTGTTCAGTTCGCCCACAGCCATGGAAGACACGGTTGTGGACCTAATTACCCTGCAGATGCTGCAAGCGGCTCAGGCGACCGTGAGGACGAGTCCGTTAGGAGTAATAAAGACACCAATGATCCCCGGGAGTCAAACTACATTGCCACTGAACACCGCATGCGATATCCATATCAAAATGGAAAACCTGCAAAGGACTGGTTTGTATTTACATTTTTTATATAGGCGCTCTGTCCAGAACACCAGGGAAGTCTGTACTCTTTGGTAAATGACATGGTAATTTTATTGACAGTTCAGTATACTTGTAATTTAAATTAATTATCTAGTGCACGGTGAAAAAAGCGCCCTCTACTGTCCTATCAATATTACCTCCAGCAGCAACTGCCCATTCAAATGCTACATGTGCCCAAATGCCTCCTGTTCAAAAGGAAAAGAAAGTCATAGAGTAAGGTAGCTTCTTAAAACTCTGCACCTGTTTTTTTTTTTTTTTTTTTTTTTTTTTGTCGTTGTTGATCGGCAGGCTCTTTTAAGATAAGAGGAGTAGCCAATCAGTTTGCAAGGAGACCTGCAGGGGGCCGCCTTGTCACCATGTCCGCAGGGAACTATGGGAAGTCATTTGCATATGCGATGAAACACTATGGAACTCAGGGCAAAGTCGTGATGCCGGAAACGGCCCCGCCATCGAGGTCCGTGCTGATACAGGTAACGTACTTGTGTCCGATTCTGACGAGTGCAATCTCGTAATATGCCAACGGTTTATCATGATACGCCAGATTTAAGACATTGGTGTGTGCGTGTGCACGTGCGTGAATGTGTAAACACACAAATCTCCAGTGGCTTGCCACACGGATGTCTTTTGGCAGAGTTTTGGGGTCGAGGTTGAGCGCGTGCCAACGTCCTGTCTGGTGGAGGTGGTGAACCGGTGCGTTCAGCAGGAGAACATGACGTTCCTGCACCCCCACGATGACGTTGACCTGATCGCTGGGCACGCAAGGTACAGACCCGGGAAAAACACACTCTTCGTCTACATAAATGTCTCCATGGCAGCCTCAGGCCTGCCCTGCTTTCGTGGAGAATGCCCATGTTCAGACTCCAGGCCGGGGCAAAAAATCTGCCAAGCCAGTAGTGTGTCAAAAGAACATGCAGGAGAGGCTCTGATGAGCATGCCCTGTCAATCTGGGTAATTTATAAGACATGTTCATGATGCCCGTGACAGTTACAGCTGCATAGAGCAGGTTGAAATGGGGAAAGAACCAATGGGTTCAAATGTAGATGGTGAAAATGATTTTTTATTTTTCCAAATTTGCCCTTTTTATCTACTTTTTATTTTATTTTTAAAAAGCATATGCATTTGTTAGTTTTGTTTTCCAGGACTTCCAAGAATTCTACGTTTAGGAATGGTGAATGTTCTCCCTTTCTGTCCTTCCAAATCACGTTGTCCCTTCGCTGTGCCGGTAGCGTTGGCCTTGAGATCTTGGAGGCGGTGCCGAATCCGGACGTGGTGGTGGCCTGCTGCGGGGGAGGGGGTCTGCTGGCGGGGGTGGCTGCTGCCGTCAAACTCTCTGGCTGCGAGAACGCGCGGGTCTACGGGGTGGAGCCCACGGGGGGTGGGTACTGCACTGTGCCCTGATTACTGGCCAATCATATTGCAGAAATTTTGATCCAAATGCTCAGCCAGGTCTGATAGACTCAGATATCCTCTCACACACTGTAATACCCAGTAATACACAATAGTAATAATAATAATAACAACAACACATTTTATTTGTTCAGCATTTCTAACATGCTAAATACACTGCACAGAGTGCAAGAGTGTATTTACAGTGAAATGAGGACATACCGTACACCCATGTCTGAGTACTGTGTGACTAAGGCAGTACAGGTTCATTCCACTGTACTGCCATGATCATCAAAATATTGGGGGGGTAGAAAACATTTTAAAAATCCAGCCACACACAAGTTGTCTGCTGCACAGAGAGCTATCGTACAGTACGTACATGGCACGGAAGCCCTCCCACTCCTGCTCCACTCCCAACATCTGTCAGACGTCAGAGAGCAGCAGCGCAGCCGGTTGCTAACGCTAACCTACTTGTTCCTGGTTGTGTGGTTTCACTGTGAAGCTCACTGCTGTGGCTTTCCCAGCTTGCACCATGTTCAGGAGCTTCGCCGAGGGGCGGCCCGTCGGGATGGACGCCAAGAGCATCGCCGCCGGACTGGCCCCGCCCTCCGCAGGTAACCGCCACACTGGCCCCGCCCTCCGCAGGTAACCGCCGCACTGGCCCCGCCCTCCGCAGGTAGCTTCTGTTAACGGTCTCAGATTCCAGTGGCGGGAACAGTTATGAGGCAGGATGGGATTGTTTCAGGCTCCTGTATGGTGCCTTCCCTTTAGTGCAGTTTTGGTTTATTTTCCTCACTTCGCTTCCTCTCAAGTTTGTTGCTGGCAGCATTATTGATAGCACATGAAGGCCTGTGTGTTACATGCTGAAGGTCTGTATGTTACACACTGAAGGTGTGTGTGTGTTACATGCTGAAGGTCTGTGTGTTACACACTGAAGGTGTGTGTGTGTTGTATGCTGAAGGTCTGTGTGTTACACACTGAAGGTGTGTGTGTTGCATGGTGAAGGTGTGTGTGTTTTACATGCTGAAGGTCTGTATGTTACACATTGAAGGCCTGTGTGTTACATGCTGAAGGTCTGTATGTTACACACTGAAGGTCTGTATGCTACACACTGAAGGCCTGTGTGTTACATTCTGAAGGTCTGTATGTTACACACTGAAGGTGTGTGTGTTGCATGGTGAAGGTGTGTGTGTTTTACATGCTGAAGGTCTGTATGTTACACATTGAAGGTGTGTGTGTTACACATTGAAGGTGTGTGTGTGTTACATGCTGAAGGTCTGTGTGTTACACACTGAAGGTGTGTATGTTACACACTGAAGGTGTGTGCCGGTGTGTGTGTCCCAGGTCGCCTGCCGTACGCCCTGTGCCGGCAGTATGTAGAGGAGATTGTGCTGGTCAGCGACGAGGAGATCAAATCCGCCGTGTCCACGCTGTACCGCTCCGGCTTCCTGGTGGAACCCTCCGGAGCCGCGGCCTTCGCCGCCGTCGCCAACGACAGGATCCCCGACATCGCCGGGAAGACCGTGGTGCTCATCCTGAGCGGCGGCAACATCGGCAAGGACGAGCTGGCCCACTTCCCCGACTGAGTCAGCGTCCCCGCAAACCACCTAACGCTAAAGTCCCCGCAAACCACCTAACACTGAAGTCCCCGCAAACCATCTAACACTGAAGTGGCGGAACGATGACGGTCGAATTTGGATAATTTCTTTGTCGACAGAGAAGCAGGATTCTTGATTTGCAGAATATCTTCTTGATTTATCAAGCACACACAGAAGCACATTTTCTTCCAGCCACTATGTTGGGGGGTTGGGGGGGAATAAAAAAAATCTCCTGTGATCCTCCAGCCCTTTTGCGTCTTTTGCCTTTGGAAGGAACCGGGACGTTGCGGTCAAAGAAACTGAATTTCTGTGAATGCCTGAAGCCATTCCCTCGTAAATAAAATATTGAATTGCCGCAGGTTTCAGCTCTGAAATAAAAACAGTGCATGGATGATGATGCCACCTTTGCTGTGTGAGCAGGAGAAGCTGCTGTGAGTCTGTGTGGTGCAGGGGTGTGAGGTTTGCTGCACATGGGGGGGGAGTCATGCAGCTATACAGAAAACCTGGATTTTTCCAACACTGGGGGTGTTTTATTCAACTGTGAATATAGCCTTATGAATGGACACAGCGGCCATATTTTATATTCAGCTTCACTTCTGTGCTTTGATGAAGATATATAGATATGTGTGTGAGTGTGTATGAGTGTGTGTAATGTAAGTACTCGCATCATGCACAAACACATTATACATATTTCAAGCTCGGCTATTAAAAGGTGGAAAGTGGCACGGGCTGCAGTATTTCCCCGTATTTCAGTACATATCTATGAGTCAGGAGCCGGTAGCAAGCGACGCTTGTACCGATGATTCCACCATGCAAAAGGCAGTCACCATGGCAACGTGTCGGCCCGTGAGAAGCTTCGCCACCCACAGGCTTCTCGCGCACTGCGCGCAAAGCCGCTTTTTTCCCGCCGTTTCGCGCTCTTATCCGAGCGACGGGCCGCCTGAGACAGTTCTGTCCAACCCCCCCGTCCGCTTCACGCCGAGGTGCTTTTGACTCAGCCGTTCACACCTGGAATTATGTGGGAAGGCGGTTCGGAAAACGAGACGGATTCACGCTTTACGGTCAATACAATCGCAGCAAATGGGGAGGCCTTTAGCTTCCCGAGGCCTGAGAGTAGGAGAGTGGTTAAGTAGCCTGGTAATAATATGAATGCAAAACAACACTCGGTGCTATATTTAGTAGCCTAAACGCAGGTTATTAATAACTACGGCTATTCAACCTGCCTGTGTTCCAATTAAAGAATATTACCACAGTCCTGTTTGAAAACGGAACAGCACGGCTTCAAGAATCTGCCATTCTGTTTTGGTGAAGCTTGATTAAAATGTTGTACTTTTTTTTTTTTTTTTTTTAAGAGATGATCAGATAAAATGCCGATCCTGGGCATTGTGTCCTCCCCAGTTCCCTCAGCACATCTGTTTTGTAGTTCGGGGCCAACATTTAAAGCCACACACCGGGACAACCCCACGGGGGCGTGTAGAGCTGGCTGCTCTGTCATGTGATCTCAGCAGCTGCCTGGAGATTAACAGCCTTGTGTTTGATCAGACAGTAAAATGATATTTGGAGATGGGGTGCTGGTTCAACGGTAAGTCAAAGGCTTCGCTCCAGGCTTTGGGTTTCAAAGAGAAGATCAGTGTATTGCCAGAACAACACTTTTCTCGTAAATATTCTGTATTAAAGTTTTATGTGAGTATGAGCCGCAATTAATTGATTTAAAGATTAAATGTTACTAGGCGAGTCTGAAACTGAGAACAACACACAATGCAGTACAGCCCTGAGCTCAGAAACAAAATAAAAAAGGTTTATGTTTCAGAAATGGAAGACACATTCTGAGCACTTCAAGAAATGGCAACCCAAAATCAATCCGTTGCAGGCCTGCATGCTGCGACAAATTTTCTGCCTTTTTTCAGCTCAAGTTTATTTTCTCAACCGTATTTTATGAAAAGCAGTCAAGGCCCAGAGCACCAGTCACAATCAAGGAATTCTCCCGGCGACTCACCGTTTCAAGGTTAAGTCAACCGTGTTCTTCTTATGCAGATTGCCTTTGAAGGTGAAACGCCCCAGCAGATAAACAGCCCCAGAACGGAAATAAACGACGCAAAGCACAAGCGCTGACTGCATCCCAGCAGGGCCAGAGAAAACAACTGGAGAAATAACCGCTTTTTTTCCCAAAATCGTCCCACCTCGTGGTCACGAATGAACCTCTGCCTGGTGCTGTTGGGCTGGAAGTGACCAGACCAGCCGCTTGCGAGGTGTAACTTACCATTCCAGTGGGCTTTGTGCCGTGGGACGTTTCATCCGAATAGCATCATCAAGACGTTCACCCGTTTTCATTCTCTGTCCTTGTTTGTCATAGCAAGCTGTTAATATGAAAAAATGACCCTATAAATTTACAAACGGCTTTACAGATTGTACACTACGCCGGGTTAAGTCAAATCAATGCCAGGACAGAGAAAATCTATGCGGGGCCTCTCGGGCAAACCATGTTTTTATGGATTAGGCAAGGCACCGACAAATAAGTCAAAAGCCTTTCCCTTCTGAAATTCCCAATGCATGCCAGTTATGCACCCCATGCAGAGCCACAGGGATGAAAACGTGGGTATTTGGAGAGCGTTAAAAAAAAAAGAATTTTTTTTTTCTGTCCATGTCCTCGCGCGACTCTGCTTCCTCAGAGAGCTGTAAGGCTCCGCGCGCAGGTGGGCGGGGGGAGGGGGGGGGGGGCCGGGGAGGGGGGGGCGGCCAGGATTATGCCTCTTCAGGAGCTCCTTTTGATGCCTGGGAGGGGAAACCGGGACGTTCCAGCACGCTTCGCCGATCTGCCACAAACCGGTTTTCGCCTGGAAACGTCTGGTGGGACCGTTCTCCGGGGGGCGGGGGGTTCAGGGGTGTCACCTCAAGGCTCTCTCCCGCCCCCTGCTGCCCGGTGTGGGATGATGTTGTCCTTGAAGATGTTCTGCGTACGTCGTTTTGCATGCTGTTGGACAGCAGGAGTTTCTTTTTTTTGCCGCTGTAAGTGTATCCTTCTCACGCTGGTGCACAGCAGGGGACGTACCGTCCTCCGAATATATCAGTGTTTTTCAGCAGGTCCCCGGGGAGGGGGAGGCTACCTAATTACCTTTTAGGGCTCACAGTTTGGAAAAAAAAAAGAAAAACCCCTCCTTTTCAAAGCGGGCCAACTTAGCAGCTGCCTGATGGAGATGCACATTAATGCCCCTCCTTTAGATTACACACTGAATGTACCCAGGGGCCTTAAAGGGCATTATTCCGGCAGGTATGAATGGGCACACGCTGCAGGAGAAGATGGAGACGGCACTAAATGAGTTGGCACGGAATGCCTGGTGCACCATCACGGCGGGGGGGGGGGGCACTGAGTGATGGCGACATCCGGCTCTCAGCTACAAAATGGACACCACCTGGCTCTTGGCACCTGGCGCTGACCACCTGGCCCTTGGTGTTGCTGATGGACAGACCAGCCCATCAGGTAGAGACCATCCATGTTCCGTGCGCTTACCAAGAGGAAAACAACACAAGAGGGAGAACAGAGAAAGGCAATAATCACCTGTATTATCATCACCTTTACCTGTGTGAGATGGCTGTATGTGGGGAGGCATTTTCAGAGAGGTGTTCTTATCTCTGTGAACGAGAGCTACAGGGACTGAATCTGATACTGCACACAGGGCTCTGCATGCCTGCTGGGATTTCAAACTCAGGCTAAATGCGGTCATATATACACACCCTGCAGAAAATGGAAAGGCTAATCAGATTTATCTGAGTTATTTACTTTTTCTTAGTTCTGTAGATTAGTAAAATAACTTTTATGTTATAGTTGCATAACAGCTTTGTTGTCTAGCACCTTTCATACAAAGAACTGCAGCTCAAAGTATCGCGGCTCAGAGGGCAAACATTTCCTCGCCGGTCACATTCACGCCTGTGAATGAAATGTGGCAATGCGGCCGTGTTTCACGATGTGTTCTGAAAGCGTAATAGCCGGCGTTGGACCGGTGCTCTGGGAATGGTTTCACTGCTGGCCTTTTGAGTTGCGGTAACGGGAGAGGTCCCCTGAGCCTGATTGATTACGGTGGAACAGGCGCTCGGGAAGCTGACGGGGGAGTTTACTCAGGTAAAGAGAGACTCGGCGATGATTAATGCATCGCGCTCAGGTAAAGTAATTGAGGTCCGCGGGCCAGCAGCACCGGGGCCAATGCGTGTGTCAGGTAACGGGTTATTTAGTGCGTCGTCAAACGGCGACTGAGCGGAAGGGCCCGGGATGTTTAACTGTAGGCTACGTCTGTAGAAGCGCTAGCACGAGCGCTAGCGCCAGAGCTGGGACAGAAGGGTTCGGTAGGGAGCAGCTCCCACAGCAGCGGGCGCAATCACCATCACAAAAACTCTGGGGTACCTCTAGAGAGTGCTGAGTGTAGTTTCCCGTATATACCCATGCAGGAACCCTGACAGGCTTTTGGAAACAAATGCAAATCCAGTCCTCCAGTATCAGTCAAATGTGACTGATCGATCGAATGCAGCTGCATTTACTGCATGAATGACAAGGCAGTCAGACAGGTGCGTTTTGCGGGGAGCACAGCAGGTGGATTTTTAATGAATGTGAACTGAAGGCTGAGATTGGAGACACAGGCCCCCCGTGGACTTGTATTTAATTCTTAGCAACAAAAAAAAACGTGTCCTGAGGTGAACCCTCTGGAATTAGGCCGGTCCTCAGTGGCTCCTTTCCGGGCTGTTCCATTCCCTGTTCACTACTCGGTCGCTTCTCTGTGTGTGCTCTCACATACAAAACTGAAGCTGAATTGTAAATTAACCCGCACAAATGAAAATTTACTGGTTGTCAGCGACAGACAGCGGCTATTTATGGAGCCCTGTTTGAAGAACTGATATGCTGCCATGACAACCAGCGGCTTGCCGTACTTTTCTGATTAGGGTAAATGTTTTGATGGATTGATGAGGACTCAGCAGCACCACAGTCTGAGCTGGGTTGAACTGTGGGTCACCGTGGAAACAGCATTACTGCTGAGAAGGTTCTGATATAATCTGTCACCAAGCCTTTATATATATATATATATATATATATATATATATATATGTGTGTGTGTGTGTGTGTGTGTGTGTACACATACACACGCATATATATGTGTGTGTGTGTGAGCACAGTAACCATCATAACAACATCAAAGAAACAATATTAAAGGCTCCCAGTCCTTGCAGGTTGTGCGTCTGCATCATATGACGTATACCGTCACTGAAATCATCTGACCTGTTCCGAAGACAATACAACATGGCTTCCTGCAGTGAGTTCTCCGGCATTTTTGCGATATTGTGTACTGTCTTTCTGTCACTGCTACCACCTGTTGAGGCGTTTGACGGCGGAGATGCGGTCGCACTGCTGCTCGGGATGACGATCTCGATAGTGGGGTTCTGCGCCTGTCTAGGGTGGTATGCGCGAAGGACAAACGGACAGCTCTAAGTTGCGAACCTCAGCGGTGTGGCTGGCAGCCCGCGGTATGGCGCGTGCCTTCTTCTGCTCCGGCCACCTTGGATATCGTTTCTGGGGGACAAGCAACCGCTCGAAAGGAATCCATTGAGTGCATGTACCCATGCAGATGCACCCAATCTAAACGATGTTACACTGCCGGGAATTAAAAAAAACCTTCCATACAAAAAAGGGGACCACGTACTGTATGTCTCATGACCAGGAAGAAGGAGAAACAGGAAGAGCACCGGGCATAGCGGATCCGTCGGAGAAATGGAGAGAGGAAACCTGGGAATCAGATTGGAGACGACTTTCATTGTGTTAAAGTAAAGACTAAGCGAACTTCGGCGGAACACGAATACGACTTTGCGATGCAGCGCCGTTAAAGTGTTGTGTCGGTGTGCCCTGACACGATAACTAACTCAGTACTTCGCCTCTAATGCGTTGCTTCCTTCTTGTTCATTTCTAGTTTCGTTTTTGTATTGCACAAAATTAATGTAACTTAAACGCCTTGCTGTTGCTTTAAAAATGGGGTTACTCATAGCAAACTTAACGTCATAGTGCTCAAATAGAATGGAAAAAGGATATGTAATTTTTCCCAATACTTGGTGGAAAGGCTGCTGTTTTGTGAATTAATTTCTTTCCTCCCGATGGGTAATTAATCTTGAATTCTTGATTCGGTGTGCATAGTAGCCTGGAATTAGTTTTTATTCCATTCTGTATTTTTGAATGCAAGCAGAAACCTCAAATATTCTGCGTGCTTTGACTAGCAATCAAAATCTTTTTTTCTTTTTTTAAATCATAATTTTACATCAGTCTGTCTGGGTTTAAGTTTTTTTTTTAAATAAAATCTGTCTTTATCATTCTTTTGACAATCCTGTCAGATTTGGACAGAAGCTCTTCTCAGGATTGTGTTGGCAGTTTGAGGGGTGTTTGGGGACTGTGGAAGAATGGATAATGATTTTACACTGATAAAACGATTGATATTCAGGAAGATAAAAATGATATGTATGTTCCAGTGCTCCTGGATGATAAACGGTTCCAACAACAAACTCAAAATACCCTTAGCATTAAACCAGTGGCTTTATCCGGAGTAATTGCCTACCATTTATTCACACTGTCATGGTTGAATGTTGCTGGAGATTTGAACCTGCAGTTTTACAGCATTCTGGTTTATCCTGTGGGTCGAAATCCCCACTCACAGTGGCTTGCATTGTGCCGGCCTTTCAGGGTTTTTTGGGGGTAGGGGAGAGAAGGTTCATCCAGGATGGCACGATTGACAAAAAACATTGAAAAGCAACGCGTGCCGCTTGAGTAAGGATTGAACCCACAGTCGCTGGCTGGGTGGTACCAGCACACTCACCCTTTCAGGCATTACACTCTGTCCTTTGTGTCATGTGCAGAATAATTAAATCAAGGCTGAGACGTAAAGTGCAAAAAAGTTTTGGTGCAACGGGCAATTGAACCCAAGCACCTCTGTTATGGCAGCTTTGCCTTAACGCTGTGGGAGAACCCAGCAGTGACTAGAACCGTTTGTCCATCAGCAATGGACCCTCTCTCCCCACTTGAGGGGAGCCGCACACGCCACTCGGGGGGAGCCACACACGCCACTCGGAGGGGAACCGCACACACCACTCGGGGGGAGCCACACACGCCACTCGGGGGAGAACCGCACATGCCACTCAAGGGGAACCGGACCCACAGGTGCTAGATGGAGATTTATCGGCGCATTTTACAGTTTGAGCCACCCCAGAGCTCTGTGAGCCCAATCCCATCCATCACAGCTAAAGCTACAGCTTCAGAGAGGCCAAATGAAAAACAGGGAGACTGAATGGATACTAGCCAGACTTGAGCTCAGGTTTGTGTATTTACCGGTAGGCTTCTCAACTGCATGACCACATTATAGCGGTCTTGAGTCTGATAGCATGTCAGTCATTGTTAAGTGCCCACATCATTATGGCAATAGGAAAAGCTTAAATGTACTTAAGCGTTTCCCAGTGAGGGACCTGGGTTCATGCCCAGGCACTGCGAACCCATGTCTTTAATCACAGTGCTGCCTTTCTCCAATGCGAATAATAATTAATAATGCGTTAATAATAATTAATAATGAATAAGTTGGGGGTCCAAACATAGAGAAAACTGTATGAGAAGAAGGAGAACTGGCTGCTCTTGGACCCAATTAATTCATAAATATAACATTTTATTTTTGACATTGAATTATCAGCATTAAACTGAGATTTTTTGAAAGGCTACTATAAGTCTTCTGGTCTTTCTGCCTGGATATTTTACATCACGCAAAGAGAATTTTTCTTTTTCTACTTATTATATTAAAATGCGAACTCAATAGATTGGGTAGAATTGGATAAATATTTTGAGGGAGGCACTTAGAATAATGCTAATGGTGTGTGTGTGTGTGTGTGTGTGTGTGAGAGAGAGAGAGAGAGAGAGAGAGGCAAATTATGTTATTTTTCTTGAGTTCAACGCAATCTTCCAGTAATCCTGTCATAGCACAGCCTTGGATGACTGCTTCTATGATTAAAAGAATTTGCCATGCATTGATGCTACTGACTGTGGATTCGTAATGGTATTCTGTATGCGTCAATAATGCATATTGAGGCTAGACTATCCTGAAATGAACCTGTGTTATTTAAACGGGCAGGGTAACCCTTTACTGTCCGTTATATATATATATAAACAAGATGCAATCTACTCTCAATATGTCCAAAGTGCATGCATCAATGACTGATCCCAGTAGTAGAAAAAATAAAGAAATAATAAACAGTAATCTTATTTTCTTGTTTTTGGGCCATATCGCTTGGGAGGTTGTCAAAGGCGATTCCATCCAGGCATCCATATTATTCTCAACAGCGTGATAATGTACGATGCCTACTGGCTGTGTAAATTCGATGCGCTTCGCTTGAAATGAGTGAGTGTGTAGAACATGCGCGACTTTAAGACTGATGGAGGGATTTTGGGGGTACTGATGCCGCTCTCAGTGAGCAGATGTTGCCGGGAAAGACAGCGCTACCGCAACCAGAGACGAGACGCGGCTTGGATCGCAAATAGGTTCAGTGCGCATGCGCTCTCGGTGCCGCTTACTGTATATTCACGGTGGGAAAAAGAAGAACGGGCAACGATACCAGTCTTTTAAAACAGCTTGTGACTTCTGCTATATAATTAGTCTCCGGGGAAACAAACTGGGAAATCAACAGGTATGATATTAATTCGTGTTTTAGCGGTCGTTTGCATTCATTTGGGGCAGAGTGGTGCTCTTGCAGTCAATACATGGCTCGTTCTTACAAATTGTTCTGCTTGACGTGCTGTTTAGCCACAGTGCATGTCCAATCCAACATTTTACTGACAGAAACGCGGCGGAGGAAATGGGTAGCCTATATTGTGTGACACAAGAGAATGGAAAAGACCACCAGTCTGCGGTGTGCTACATTGTTGAAAACCCCAGTGCGCTCTAATTTAATTACAAAACGTGCAGAAAACCGAGTATTTTTATTTTCTATACTGCACAGGGTCAGTTAATAAATGAAAATCCGTCTGTAGCGACGTATTTGTCATGTAAACAACGCATGTCTCATATATTTATCCGATGTCATTTTTTCTCATTTGTTAGTTCGAATGTGTTTATAGGCTATGTCAAGCCCGAGAGACTGAGAATAAAAGATAGCTTGGTCAGGAAACAAATACACATATAACACCGATGTTTAATATCTTATGTCGGTTTCATGGGTGATGTTTTGATTCGTTTGGACATTAGCCTTACCGGGAAATCAATAGGCTTGATAATAAACCTGCTTGATCGCCACGTTATCCTAATGAAGCCTTATTAAGTTGCGGCGTTCCAGTTAACGTTTGCACTGGAATAAATGCAGATTCTTATTCTTTATGCGTCCTCCATTCATTTTCAGTAAAGAAGACTACGAGCTAAAAAGACGGTGCTCCGGGTAAGATATATTCATTTTGCAGGTTTTTTTTTGTTTGGGTGTGATCAACAGCTTCCTTGCTGCGTTTGTATTAATGTTTCTCCCGTTATTGGATGTAACCCGACTTAGCCACATTTTAATCCTTTGTTCTTATCTGAGCTACAAGACAACACTCATGGAAAATGAATCGCCTTTAAACGATGATTTGGAAAATCGGTCTTTTTTGTGAGTTGCGGTTGTGTAGCGTACCTACACATTGAAAGAAACGGATACACAGGCTGTTAATTATTATTGGCTAATCGGGATTAATATCGATGTTTTATCCGGTCGAACGGACAGATGAACGTGGCAATGCTAGGGCCGCTGCCATGCCTTGACTGCATACCGTTTTAATGCAATATACGATATCAGAGAAAACGGGGGAAAATGTGATTTAAAAAAAAAAAGGAAGAAAAAAAGCTGTATCAGACTGTATTTTAATACAGAAGCTCTTCATACATCTTCATAGCCTCAACAATGTAATGAAAAACAGTTTGGTATGTGAGAAGAAGTCCTGATCAGGTGGATGGGTTATTTTTTCAGGTGCGATGAGAAAAAAGGAACAAAGGATGCCTTACAAGAGAACGAGAGATACTTTCAAACCCCCAGGATCATATACATATACAGTTGAGGCCAAAAGTTTACATACACCTAGGCTAAAAATATTCAAACTCGGTTTTTCACAACTCAGTTGTGGCATCTACTTTGTTCACATCAGAGGTCATTTTGAAACAATCGATTAGAGACAGATTTATTTCAGCTTTAATTCATTATATCAGAATTCCAGTGGTTCAAAAGTTTACATACACCAAGTTGACTGTCTCTTTAAACAGTGTGGAAGATTCCAGAAATTGATGTAATTAATTTTTACCAGGTTGGCCAATTGTGATAATCAGGAGTTAATTGGCACACGTGGCTGTATTTAAGGGCCTACCTTTAGAGTCACTGCCTTGTTGCCCTTGATACCATGGGAAAATCTAAGCAACTCAGCAAAGACCTCAGAAAAGGTACTGAAGGTACCACGAGCATCTGTACAAACAATTGTATGCAAATATAAAAATCTTGGGACCACACAGACACTGTATCGTTCAGGAGGCACAAATTAACTCCCAGGGCTGAACAAACTTTGGTTCAAACAAACAAACTTTTTCAACTGAACCCCAAGACAACAACAAAGGAACTGGTGAAGGAGCTGGAGGCGTCAGGTACCAAAGTATCTACATCCACCATTAAGAGAATCCTACATCGCCATGGCCTGAAAGGCTGTCACGCAAGGAAGAAGCCCCAGCTCCAAAACTGGCATTAAAAAGCCAGAATGAAGTTTTCAGGTGATCACCAGGACGAAGACCTAGCCTTTTGGAGGAGTGTTCTCTGGTCAGATGAAACAAAAATTGAACTGTTTTGCCATAATGATCAACGCTATGTATGGAGAAAAAAGGGTGAGGCTTTTAATCCCAACTGTGAAGCATGGGGGTGGCAGCATCATGTTGTGGGGGTGTTTTGCCAGAAAAGGGACTGGTGCGCTTCAGAAAATCATGAGGAAGGTGGATTATCTAGAAATACTGAAGCAACACCTCAAGACATCAGCTAGAAAGTTAAAACTTGGTCGCAACTGGATCTTCCAGCAGGATAATGATCCTAAGCATACCTCCAAAGTTGTAACAAAAAACAAAGACAACAAAGTGAAAGTAGTGGAGTGGCCATCACAAAGCCCTGACTTGAATCCTATAGAAAATTTGTGGACTGAACTGACAAAGCATGTCTGAGCAAGGAGGCCACAAACCTGACTGAGTTATACCAGTTCTGTCAGGAGGAATGGGCAAAATTCTGGCAAAGTACTGTGAGAAGCTTGTGGAAGGCTACCCCAGGCATTTGATTAAAGTTAAGCAATCAAGAAGCAATGCCACCAAATACTAACAAAGTGTATGTAAACTTTTGACCCACTGAAAATCTGATATAGTACATAAAAGCTGAAATAAGTCTGTCTCTTAGCTATTATTTTGAAATGCCCTCTTATGGAAATAAAGGAGATACCTTAATTGACTTAGCACAGGAAATGTATGGTAACATGAAATGTGTGGAGTTGTGAAAAAATTGAGTTTGAATGTCTTTAGCCAAGGTGCGTGTAAATTTTTGGCCTCAACCGTATATGTACATTATGTGATTTGATTTAAAAAGAAAAGCACCTCAAATGGATGTGTCTCTTCCCCAGTGCCTGTGGATCATGAGACTGGACTGAAGCGAGTCTCATGATTCCTCCTCCTCCATCTATGGCGAACTACAGCCATGCGGCCGAGCACAGCTTCCTGCAGACCGTCTCCCCACTGGCCACCTTCCTCAAGCTGACCTCCCTGGGATTCATCATCGGCGTGGGCGTGGTGGGCAACCTGCTCATCTCCATCCTACTGGTGAAGGACCGCAGCCTGCACCGCACGCCGTACTACTTCCTGCTGGACCTGTGCGCCTCGGACGTCCTCCGCTCGGCCGTCTGCTTCCCCTTCGTCTTCACCTCCGTCAAGAACGGCTCAGCCTGGACGTACGGCGCGCTCACCTGCAAGGTGATCGCCTTCCTGGGCGTGCTCTCCTGCTTCCACACCGCCTTCATGCTCTTCTGCGTCAGCGTCACGCGCTACCTGGCCATCGCGCACCACCGCTTCTACACCAAGCGGCTCACCTTCTGGACCTGCCTGGCCGTCATCTGCATGGTGTGGACACTGTCCGTCGCCATGGCGTTCCCGCCGGTGCTGGACGTGGGGACGTACTCCTTCATCCGGGAGGAGGACCAGTGCACGTTTCAGCACCGCTCCTTCAGGGCCAACGACTCGCTGGGCTTCATGCTGCTGCTGGCCCTCATCCTCCTCGCCACGCAGCTCGTCTACCTCAAGCTCATCTTCTTCGTCCACGACCGGCGGAAGATGAAGCCGGTGCAGTTCGTGCCGGCCGTCAGCCAGAACTGGACCTTCCACGGGCCCGGGGCCAGCGGGCAGGCGGCCGCCAACTGGCTGGCGGGTTTCGGCAGGGGCCCCACCCCGCCCACCCTGCTGGGGATCCGGCAGAACACCAACGCGGCGGGGCGGCGGCGCCTGCTGGTGCTGGACGAGTTCAAAACGGAAAAGAGGATAAGCAGGATGTTCTACGCCGTCACCTTCTTCTTCCTGGCGCTCTGGGGGCCCTACCTGGTGGCCTGCTACTGGAGGGTGTTCGCCAGGGGCCCCGTGGTGCCCGCCGGGTACCTGACCGCGGCCGTCTGGATGAGCTTCGCCCAGGCCGGGGTCAACCCCTTCATCTGCATCTTCTCCAACCGGGAGCTGAGGCGCTGCTTCAGCGCCACCTTGCTTTACTGCAGGAAGTCCCGGTTGCCTAGGGAACCCTACTGCGTTATATGAAGGGCTGGCTTTTCCGCGGCTGATCGCGCGGTCGCTCACTCCGCCGTGGCGGTGTTCCGCCTTCTTCGAGGATCTGGCGGAAATCGAGCCTGTCGGCCGTTAATTTCAGAACACGATTAAAAGCAACATGCGAGGGGGAGGGGACGCCTGTGGAATAATCTGCTGGAACAGAAGTGTTTATGTTCTAGTAAACCGTTGCTCTGGAAACGCTTTTGGAAGCTACGGAGAGCTAAATGGATCAAAACAAAAAGACTCAGCCCCATGTATCGGATATTTGAAGATTTTTCTATAATCTGTGGATTTAAGGGGGGGGGGGGGACAAGCAAAAACAATTACCTCTGAGGAATGGTGGGATTTGTTTTACATTAAAAAGTTGCACTAAAGAGAAGATATGAAAGTGTTTTTTGTTTTTTTTCTTCTTGACGGTCGTGTTGCAAAAGGACATCTTTGGTTATTTTCATATGAAACATTGAATTCTTTCATTTAGAAAAGATGTGTGTGCTTTGCCGTAATGGAGTAAGTGTCCCGGGTGGAATGCACCTTCACAAGAGGATAAAAAAGTGATTTCAGTGTAAGTGTTATTTTTCATTTCAAGGGGGGGGGGGGGGGGGTTCAGGGTGGGTTGGGCAGATAAGGGGATAATATTGTCTCCTATGATGTTGCAATGTAATTACATCTTATTTATTGTAGTTTTATTAGTAACCATATTTCCCTTTGGGCGTCACTGTTAATTTTCTCTGCTATTTTTTTATAGAAAAGAAATGACAGGTGTTTTGAAACGCAGCACCTTTGAGAAGGTTAAAGGTTAAAGGTTAAAGCCCAGATGAACAGTATCATGGCCCTCCCCTCATTTCTGTCCCCAGAACGCGGCTCACGTGTTCCGTGGCTGCTGTCGAGCGGGATCCACTCCACACCAATTTGTTTTTGGACGGTTAAAATATCCCTTTTCTGTTCCTTCGTCCTCCCGGAAGGCTTCCGGCGCTGAGAAGGCCTTTTCCATTTTAATTCGCTGTGCATGAATTCTCTCCACGGTCCCTCATAACCGCCTCCTACACACGGCAACAGTGGCCTAATTCCTTTTAAAAAAATTTTTTAAAAAGCAATTAAAGAAGCAGTTAGCTACATACCACCAATGAGCTCCGACCCCAGTGAACCAGTGTGTGTTAATTTGCTGGGCTATTTACTTGCCAGAGCCTTAGTATGAAACCTTGCACAATTTGGACAGATATATAAACACTGTATCAAAGGCACACTGTCAACTTTATGCTCTCTCTGTTCATCTCAGCTGATTGTTTTTGAATTGCTTACTTTCTTGTGGCCATTTTGCAGTATTTATTACTTATGATATATATGTTTGTTTGTTTTTCTTTTGTATTTTAGCGGTAGATGGAGTGTGGGTATGTGAGTGATTCGTTTTGAAGGTCCGGATGTAAAGTAGGTACATTTTAAGTTTAGGATTGCATTTGCCAAAAAAAATGTACCTGTGTAATCTGTTGCTTAAAAAGTTGGGAAATAAAAATTCCACGTTTTGCAAATCTGTTTTTTTTTTTTTGTTGATATTTCCCGAAAACAAACTGGATGCAGACAATGTCACTGGTTCTTAATGGGTACACTGTTAGAAATGATGTCATTGCTTAAAGCTGAAACATGAATGTGTTGCCTGTTTCCGCACCCATGTCTGTAAGAAATCCCCCCCCTGCCGATTCACATTTTGTCTCTGATTCTGTGATGCGTGTCCTCCTGCACTTATTCCACCACTGCCTCTCTCACCCTTTATTCTTAGAAGTTATCAGCCAGGGGACTTTCTTTTATTTTACAGGCCTGTAAAGAACGTGGCAGTGAAATAAATCGAAACAGAGAAGACCTGCAGTTTTTAAATCGATGAATGACGAATTCTTTCATTGACAATTCGGCCCGAAGTGCAGCTCAATGTCTGAGCGGTTCTTTTTCAGAGCTGTAAGATCAGCTGGTTATATCACCGCTCAAGGGCTTTCTCAACCAACTCTGTGGTAAAAAGGTGAAATCTAGTTTGTAAAGACTGAGCCATTTTCAGTAGCTGACTTGTAAATGTAAAGAAAAAAAGAAGTGTTTTCCTGCAAGGACAGCAGTTTCTGGTACTGGGATTGTGTAGAACAGGGTCATTAATGCTGTTGTTAACGCTGTATTGGGAAGGTCCTTCTGTTCTTTTTGTCTTGATGGCATCTATATCAAGTTTAGTGCTGATGAAGTCATCATTAACAACTCAGGGCTCTGTGGGGAAAAAAAAAAAAAGTCTACCGCAACGAACCCGCAACCCCCTCGTTTGCCGGTGACTGTGGCCCCGTTCACACATAGCAAAGAGCGGCTTCAGCCACTTGTGAGCGACGTACACTCACTGGCATCCGGCGGCTGGAGGTGTTCCACCAACGCTGTCTGAGACAAGTCCTCCATATAACAGGGATGGACACAGTATCAAACCTGGAAGTGCTATCTGGGGCTTACTGTCCTTCACTGGAAAATTTCGTAAAGAATATATATATATAAACATATGCATGTAATATTTACATTAAAATATTATGCCGGGCCTCACAAGGATGGTCTGCTGCCGTGTGTGGAGGGGGTTGAACACAGTGAGGGGGGAGGGGGGGGGCAGTGAAGGCTGCCAGCTGTAAGTGAAGGAGGCCGGGCCACCGGATTCGGGAATGAGTGCCACCTCTGAGAGCGGCTGAGGCCCGGGTCCTTTCAGGACACCCGTCCCACACAGCGCGCGAAAAGCCGCAGACTGTCACCCGGGCCTCGCACCGCGAGCTTCACACGAACCGCGGCATCGACTCCACCGACTGCGCCGGCACATCTGATTACCGTCTCTCCACGACTGCACGCCGGCGTGTGTGTGTGTGTGTGTGTGTGTGTGTGTGTGTGTGTGTGTGTGTGTGTGCGTGCGCGCGCGCGCGCGCGTGCTTCTGAAGTAGATTTTCTATTTAAAGTGGGAGTTCCATTGTTACGGGGAGCACTGCTCATTGCAATTGCAGCCTGTTTACATTCTCTGTCTGCTCCGGGGGGGCGGGGGGGGGGCATTAAACGTGACCGTGAATGCAAATGGAGTTTGATCGGCCCTGTAGTCCCAGTCTACATTTGCAAGGGGTTCTTTTTGCTGTAACTGTCTTCTCCTCTTCCTTGTCTCCACCTTTTTTTTTTCTTTTCTTTTTTTTGCCTTGTCTCCACCGGTCAGGCCACTCACTCCAAACTCGCGGGCGAATTGTGAGCGTCTCCTTCCTCGCCGCTCGCGCCTGTCTTTTCAGCGTCAGCGGCGTTCGCGCGTTCAGACGGAGCCGCTCGTTCGTCTGCCGGTGATGATGTGCTGTGTGGCTCATTTAGCGAGCGGTAGAGGATACTCACTCACAGTCCCGCCTTTTATAATGTAACCTACCGTAGCAGAGGAAGTGCTGTGTCATCTTTTTGATTAAGAGATCCCCTCAGGGCCATTCAGCTGTGTAATGACAGCCTCGCCCAGGCAAATTTCTGTTTTCAATGCAGATACGTTTATTCAACCTGTCTGACCGGGGAAAAAAATCTTCCCAGGCATGATTGAGACACAGCCACAGCCTGGAGACAGAGCACTGTTTGACTGATTTATTTTCACTGGCAACATTTAGCAACCTGCCATAGCTTTCTGTATGCTAGAGCTAAATCATGCAGGGCCCATTCAAACAGGCCTGTTCTGCTCAAAGGGTAAGAAAGTCACTGGGTTTATATATTTTTAATGTATTGCAATATTTTTCCCTTATTAAACCTTATCAACATGTTTGGTAGACCTTGTGGAATAATATAAAATTTCCCCAAACAAAGTAGAATAGGGTACGTCTGGGTAGTAGACAGTACCCGGCTTTCGTGCCAGGACACCTCAAGTAGAACAGCTAAGCTTGAACGCTACTCATTCTTTTTTAGACAGGAACAGATCCTCTCCACATCCTCTCAGGCTTTCCTGAAGAGCACCCAGCTTCCTGCAGTTAGCCGCCTGCAGAGCAAACCCGTGTGCTGTCCAGCATGTCGCACGGCTGCTGTGGCCAGCTGGTGCCTGTGCGATGGCGCGGTCTGTGTAAAAACAGCCCATCCTAATAACCGCCTCTTAGACGAAACATTACATGTGTGTTGACCTGCTATTGATCTTTCAGTTCAGACATGGCGCACTGCGCTAGGGAGAAGCGTGTAGCACTGTTAAGGCACAGTCCACAATCAATACACCGGCAATAATGAGAGCTGAAACAGATCATTTCAGCTCCTTCCAAAATGGTCTGGCAGCGATGCTCGGAAATAGGCTTTGATCCATCTCATGTGATTGGACTTCAGAGCAGATAATGGCTGATTACAGCTGGTGTTTGGTTTTTATTTTGCCAACGTGGGTCCCACTATTCAGAATTTTATGATTGAATGAAAAAGTTGTATTTTCAAAATGTAATGCAATGGGGTTCTAAAAGCGACGATGTAGCACATCTCAAATAAAGAGATCTTTCAACTGCTTAGGGTTTTTAAAAACTGATTGCAGGTATTAGATGTGCCTATTTCAAATACATCTTTGATCCCAATTCAAAAATGAGCTTCCAGCTGAAAAGTACTTATCTACCAAAATCGGGTGCCAACTAAGATATGCGAAAATGTCAGAGTGGATAGTAATCAGGAGATATGAATAAGATAATATCAGTCCTTTGAGGATTTCATTAAGGAAGTGTCAGAGTATTTTTCTGCAGCCTTGGAGAATTCAACTTTCTCGGCAAAGGGATCCAAAACTCCTCCGAGGGATGGCCCGATATTTTAAGGTCCACTTAAATGTACTCTCACTTTAAATATTTAGATATGAATCGCAGTCGACCCTCCGAAGCGCGATGATTAAGGCTGCATCCGTCTTTGAATGTACAATTTTGAAAGAGATCGGCAATAATTTATACTGGAGGCTGCATGCCGTAGCATGCTGCAGGGAATTCGGACTTGCGGAGATGAGAGGGCACAAGACCCAGCATCACCACCACCACGGTGGGAGGTGCTGTTTTTCTAATTGGCCACAAGCGCAGTGCCTTTGATGAGGAATGTGTGATGAGAGCCATGTGGCTCACAGAGGGCTGCCACGGGGGGCGGGGGGCGGGGGGCGGGGGGGGCTGCTGGGTCTCTGGGCTTCCCCTGGCTCTGCTCCTGCAGCTCAGCCTGTGGAGGGAGCAGTGTGGCTGCATGTGTCAGCCTGGCAGGTCTTTAATCCAGCTCATTAGCACCTAAGAGGAGCAGGGTCGGGGAGGAAGGGTTGTGTGTGTGTGTGTGTGTGTGCCTGTGTGTGTGTGTGGGGTGTGTGAGTGTGTGTGTGCGTACATGTGTTTATGTCTGTGTGTGTGTGTGTATGTGAGTGTGTGTGGGGTGTGTGTGCATGTGTGTGTGGTGTGTGTGTGTGCCTATTCAGAGGGATGGGGGTAAAACTTAGTTTTAATCTTTAAATATTAAATGATCAAATTCATGTCAGATGAAAGTAATCTACAGCACATACATCAAACTTGGACTATTATCAGGAAGAGAAATCGATGGGTTTAACATGTATGCCCACTGTAAATAGAAATTATCCACACTGCTGCCTTCAACGGGCATGGAAAATGTAGGCTACTGAGTAGTACGTGGATCTGAGGAGATTATTATGTTAAAAGAGAATACAGTCACTCAGTGGGGATCAGAAGTGTGAAATGAAGGTTTGAAAATATCTAGTCAGCATTAAAGAAAGTGAATATGTAGGTCACATGCAAATTGAAGTGGATCTTTCATCTGGCTTGCCAAATGGCTAAAAAGGCAATGTCTATTTTCAGACTCGCCATTAATATTTCTCCATCTTTAAGTCAGTTTCCAGTAACTAATGCTGATTTTACAAGAACTGCAAAGAGCGGTGCTTTGCTGTTAATTCCTGGGATGGTGTCCTCCATCATCCAGCACCAGGGACGCAGAAACTGGCGCAAACCTGACGGTGCGAGGGCCGTCTGTTCCACTGACAAATGACCCTGAGAAATAGCTGCCGCGCCAATGGAGTTAACACAGAGCAGGACTCTTCTCTCAGCTGCTGAAAGCCATCACAAGAGCACTGTTCAAACAGATAACAGAGGCTGACTTATCTGAAATGTTACACCACACATGACAAAAAAAAAAAAAAGAAATCAAAAGCTAGTCTGCCACAAAGGAAACCGGTGGGTTTAACATACTGGAATTACTTCTGGAAGGAGACTCTTTGCTTCCGAACCCAACACGCCTTTTAAAAAGCCCTGCGACGGGAACTTTATAGGATTGCTTTTTCTTTAGCTGCCGGTGAAACAGAAGCCTGTGATACGAAGTGTTGAAATGCTGGCAGACGGCCTCGGGCTGGGGTTGGACTGCCACATAAAATCAGATTGATTGTCACGAATAATGGAGTTACTTGACTTTACAACATTCCCGGTTAATACTGTCGAACAACAGGGTACCGTTAAGAAATGTTTTGTGTCCTCTAGACATCTTAAAGTGCACATCTAATGGTTTGCTGAAATATATATTGGAAATACCCATGGAAAGGAACTTAATAGGGTGCTGGGCGCCCTTTGTACTGCACCATGGTGTCTTCCAGCACTGGGAACGCTGCAAGGGGAATATGACACCAATGTTCCATGAGAAAGTCAATCGGCTGTAAGTGGGAAACACTGTCTTCAGGCATTGTTCCAGAATATCCATTAAATATTCAATTGGGTTCAGTTCTGGTGACTGAGAGGGGTATGGCACGTGGCATACATCAACAAACAGCGGCATTAAGGAAACACTATAGCTTGCGCCACTTCAGCGTTGGAAAGTGGAGCTGCGTGGAAGTACAGTACAGTACACAGAGGTAAGTGCATCAGGGAGCCCGTTGCCTGGAGGCCATTAATGCAATCATCAAGTCATAACATTAGATTGAGTTGCCACTGTCTTTATTTGCAGTCACAAATAAGCCTGTTGAAACTTACCCGCATGTAAAAAAATATGGCATACTCCTGTGTGTATAGGGCGCAATAAACCAAAGCTCCCTGCAGACACAGGAGTGTGCCGTATTTTCAGATGTCAGGTGTCATTTGACTATGGGACACCATATATTCATTCAAAGAAAGCCGCCATTAATCACACTTATGCTTTGAGTTTAACATTGGCCATGCATCTAAAATTCAGAGAGTTACATCACTTGATACTGCACCAAGCTGTAAACAGAAACCCGTTTATTTTGATGTGCAACGAGAATCACCCTTGATCAGAAATCCGTGCTTGTGGTACCAGAAATGTAAATTCACAATTAAACAAATGACTGCTTGCGTTATGTGAAAAGTAAACACACGCACAATGAGAAATTCATGCTGTGGAATGTAGAATAAAAATTACTCTGAATTCCAGATGGAAAAACAAAAGCCAGTCATCAGCTGTGCAGCAATGTGCAATATGCAAACTGTTCACAAGATCAAATTAGCTGACTAAATGTGATGCCCCATCGGTCCCATAAAACATCAACACAAATTGACAAAACCTGGAGTGTAAAAGCGAGGATACACTATGACTAGCTATAACTTTGTAGAATTTGAATGTGTCATGATGGTCTGAAGCATTTTGTTCTTGTGTAAACTTCTTCGATTAAATAGATACTGTGGTCCCAGGTGATATTGAGAACTTGGGCAATGGAACCTGGCATTAATATGCCCTTGGCATCACTTTGAGTTCTGCCTGGATACAGGCGAATCCTCTTCTGGACGTAAGGTAGGGGAAGTCAGGATCATTATGTCAGGAAAGACCCTCTTAATTAGTTTGATACACGTAGTATTGAGTGAATCAAGCAGCTAGTTCCTGAAATTAATATTTAATTCAATTTTTTGAGGACTGGATCAATTTTTTTAATACAGTGAGTGACATAGACATTTCCATGCATTTGTGGTTTATTGTTTATGCAGATTATTACAATCATGCTAGGTCCATATATATATATATATTGGGATGGCAGGTATGCCATCCCGCCAAGTTACGCCTTGGCGGGGGCATGCCCCATACCTATACAGCACCGAGAGTTTGGCACTTTTCAGGGTTCCCCACAGAAATAACCACAACAGCCACAGACACTCAGCCCTTAAAAACATTAAATTCTGTACATTCTGACCCCATTTCAACAGACAGATTTCATAAACAACTTCACATGTCCACACAATAAAGCCCCAAACTAAGGGGATTTTGCGTTTTCTCCTTCTTCTTCTTCTTCTTCTTCTTCTTCTTCTTCTCATTCTTCTTCTCATTCTTATTTTTCCTGCCGCCTATCCCACTAATAACATGTCTGCCCATTGGTCATTTTACCGACACCCGCCAAATCTTCACGTACACCACCCAATGA
Organism: Anguilla pacifica; assembly: GCA_039654925.1. NCBI lineage: Eukaryota > Metazoa > Chordata > Actinopteri > Anguilliformes > Anguillidae > Anguilla > Anguilla pacifica. The sequence goes on from CM077302.1 coordinate 16,371,255, forward strand.
AAAACTCGCATACACACGCAAAATACCCATATCTTTTTACTCTGAAACTTTCCCAGGACAAAACAGCTAGTCCGTCGGTGGCCTAGTGGGTAAGGTTACAGTCTTGGGAACACAGGATCGTAGGTTCAAGCCCAGCTAGGAACGCGTTTCTTTAACCTGCTTTTACCCTCACTAATACACACGCAAAATACCCATATCTTTTTACTCTGAAACTTTCCCAGGACAAAACAGCTAGTCCGTCGGTGGCCTAGTGGGTAAGGTTACAGTCTTGGGAACCCAGGGTCGTAGGTTCAAACCCAGCTAGGAACGTGTTTCTTTAACCTGCTTTTACCCTCACTAATAATTCTCTACTACTTCTCAATTATTGCTTTTGCACCATATCTACCAGCCGTTCCCCGACGTACCGTCTGCACGTTCAATTGTTAACCGGCTACAATATTGCAAAGCCATATGGATTCAACGGGAGCTCTTCTGCGCTTACTCGCCTGTGTTCTTCTTTAAAACCACGGACAGATTTGCTAATGATATTTCACACATTGCACAGCTATGTCATGGTGCTGCCCTAACAAAGTGACAGACTAGTAAACCTCCGCTTGAAGGATCGAATCCCGCCTCGCCCTCAGGCAGATAATTCCCTCTTTTACACTAACGTTCTCTTAGGCTTATATTTGCTTTACCAAAACTCACTCATGGCCACCCATATGCATTTCATGACGGCAAATGTATTCCTTTTATTAAAAAGTTACACCACTTCACCGCTGTGCCATTTCTACTAACTACATTTCTTCACTTGGCTACCGTACAAACCCTTCTTATCAGCAAACGCCACGTTTCTACATTCATGTTACCTCGCCCCCTTCTCTATCTAGCCACATACAAACAATTACTACATATGTACGTTCTGCAACTCCCCATTAAAATATTACATTTAAAATCATGATTCACTCTCAATTATAACTACTAGTACTGAACATGAAAAAAACACAGCAGTGCAATAGATTTCATATGTTACTTAACCCAACCCTTTAACAGCTGACACTTTATAGCGACTGTTATATATACCGTTCGATAAGGAATATAAGCTCGCTCATGGTCACTCCATTTACTTCGCACTATACTCCGCGATCATGTCAACCTTCACCTACATGCCCATTCTGCTAAAAACATATTGTTTCAACTACGCAATTTCATAATTTCATCCTCATTTCTCTCAAACTGTTGTTATTTTCTCATATGCAAAGCCTGCTGGGACATATGCGTCTGCTCCTATTCTCCACTATCATGTTTTCCGGTTCTAGTTTAGCAAAACAGCGAAGAGGATTCCTACCTGCAGATAAGCCTATCAAAATTCCTTATTGGGATGGCAGGTATGCCATCCCGCCAAGTTACGCCTTGGCGGGGGCATGCCCCATACCTATACAGCACCGAGAGTTTGGCACTTTTCAGGGTTCCCCACAGAAATAACCACAACAGCCACAGACACTCAGCCCTTAAAAACATTAAATTCTGTACATTCTGACCCCATTTCAACAGACAGATTTCATAAACAACTTCACATGTCCACACAATAAAGCCCCAAACTAAGGGGATTTTGCGTTTTCTCCTTCTTCTTCTTCTTCTTCTTCTTCTTCTTCTTCTTCTTCTTCTTCTTCTTCTCATTCTTCTTCTCATTCTTATTTTTCCTGCCGCCTATCCCACTAATAACATGTCTGCCCATTGGTCATTTTACCGACACCCGCCAAATCTTCACGTACACCACCCAATGAAAAACTCGCATACACACGCAAAATACCCATATCTTTTTACTCTGAAACTTTCCCAGGACAAAACAGCTAGTCCGTCGGTGGCCTAGTGGGTAAGGTTACAGTCTTGGGAACACAGGATCGTAGGTTCAAGCCCAGCTAGGAACGCGTTTCTTTAACCTGCTTTTACCCTCACTAATACACACACAAAATACCCATATCTTTTTACTCTGAAACTTTTCCCGTACAAATAGCTAGTCCGCTGGTGGTCTAGTGGATAAGGTTATAGTCTTGGGAACCCAGGGTCGTAGGTTCAAACCCAGCTAGGAACGTGTTTCTTTAACCTGCTTTTACCCTCACTAATAATTCTCTACTACTTCTCAATTATTGCTTTTGCACCATATCTACCAGCCGTTCCCCGACGTACCGTCTGCACGTTCAATTGTTAACCGGCTACAATATTGCAAAGCCATATGGATTCAACGGGAGCTCTTCTGCGCTTACTCGCCTGTGTTCTTCTTTAAAACCACGGACAGATTTGCTAATGATATTTCACACATTGCACAGCTATGTCATGGTGCTGCCCTAACAAAGTGACAGACTAGTAAACCTCCGCTTGAAGGATCGAATCCCGCCTCGCCCTCAGGCAGATAATTCCCTCTTTTACACTAACGTTCTCTTAGGCTTATATTTGCTTTACCAAAACTCACTCATGGCCACCCATATGCATTTCATGACGGCAAATGTATTCCTTTTATTAAAAAGTTACACCACTTCACCGCTGTGCCATTTCTACTAACTACATTTCTTCACTTGGCTACCGTACAAACCCTTCTTATCAGCAAACGCCACGTTTCTACATTCATGTTACCTCGCCCCCTTCTCTATCTAGCCACATACAAACAATTACTACATATGTACGTTCTGCAACTCCCCATTAAAATATTACATTTAAAATCATGATTCACTCTCAATTATAACTACTAGTACTGAACATGAAAAAAACACAGCAGTGCAATAGATTTCATATGTTACTTAACCCAACCCTTTAACAGCTGACACTTTATAGCGACTGTTATATATACCGTTCGATAAGGAATATAAGCTCGCTCATGGTCACTCCATTTACTTCGCACTATACTCCGCGATCATGTCAACCTTCACCTACATGCCCATTCTGCTAAAAACATATTGTTTCAACTACGCAATTTCATAATTTCATCCTCATTTCTCTCAAACTGTTGTTATTTTCTCATATGCAAAGCCTGCTGGGACATATGCGTCTGCTCCTATTCTCCACTATCATGTTTTCCGGTTCTAGTTTAGCAAAACAGCGAAGAGGATTCCTACCTGCAGATAAGCCTATCAAAATTCCTTATAAACCTTACAAACACTAAAAGTGCATCTCCACGAAATAACAGACAACGGAGCAGGACAGAAGGCTACACAAGTTGCGACCTAGGGAGTTATAATTCTACGGGCTTGCTGATTCTTTTGTCACTCAAGGCTCGTTGGATGGACGTCAAATCCGTGAGTACATACACTGGCCATATTTCATCTGCGTTTCTCATGCGTTTATGCTTACGCCACCGCACGCTTTCTGACAGCCACTGTTTTACATATATAGCAAACCCAAACTGCTGAACGGTACACGCTCATCAGACTGTACAAATTCACACAACGATAGCCATAATCCACAACCGTTTCTTACAGGGTCACTTCGCATTTCTCACTCTCATAATAAAACGCTTTGCAAAAAGAAATGATATCTCATAAAAAACACGTTTTCAACGTACAAAAATGCCAAGTTACTCAAAAGTACTGATATCAAAATGACGCCAAGTTACGGTACTACAAACAACATAGGCTATCTTGTCTTACCGAAATGACATAAGATGTATTTCAAAGCAATGCTACCCAATGTTTCCTCAATTCTTTCAAGTCACTTGGCCCTGTGTTTTGTAATCTTACCATTTCACAATGTCATGCAAACTTTGTGTCAGATCAAAGAGTCAAATATTTCGAATTGCCTCATAGAACACATTGAAATTAATGTACAAAACTGCTGCTGAGTAACTACAGGAAGCATCTTTCTCCAGAAAACATGTTTATACTTGCTTCTAAACTGAATTTGAGTACATGTGCAAGTTATTGTATATTTGCTACGTACAATAAATACCGCATGTACAATACATATTGTACATACATACATACATAGAGAACTTCTTTATCCCCATGGGGACATTTCCCTCCCAGCATGTTACATTCACATTTACGAACACACACTTATACCAAGAAACATACTATCATTCACGCAACAGAAAGGCTGGGCAGCGAAATACATACATACCAATACAAATTGGACATATACACGCCTATTCAATCAATCTTGACTGTGAGAGAGCCATCCACACATATGTTTGGCCTGTCCATGTAGTGCATGCTTATACACACAGGGCCAAGTGACTTGAAAGAATTGAGGAAACATTGGGTAGCATTGCTTTGAAATACATCTTATGTCATTTCGGTAAGACAAGATAGCCTATGTTGTTTGTAGTACCGTAACTTGGCGTCATTTTGATATCAGTACTTTTGAGTAACTTGGCATTTTTGTACGTTGAAAACGTGTTTTTTATGAGATATATATTATACAGATTCCCGTTCTCTTCCTGGGCGTCATTTTCACGCCCCTTCCACTATCATGACGTATTCATGCTTCTAGTCCTGTGATTGGTTATCTTGGTGCCAGCTCCGTATCACGTGTGTCAGAAAGGCCCAGTCAGCGTACGCGTTACTGTCTGCCTGCGTGCCGGTGGCCGAGGGGACCGGTGCGGTGCTATGGATCCCGTGAACAGCGCTTGTCCCAGCGAGAAAGAGACTGATTATGTGCAGATTCACGCTGCCACGGTACGCAACAACAAGAACGACCAGGAGAAACTCTCCACAGTCGTTAAGAGTGTCCACCGAAAACTGCGACGGAAATACCGAGAAGGTAGGCGCTTCTGTGGGGTAGAAGGAACTGGATTCTGTTGTGCAAAAATATCCTGTTCAGTTAGCTAGGCCTCTCAAATAGCAAGAGAGTGCTGCTTACTTAGCTGAACGACAATACTAGCCGACATTTCTTTGGCGTTAACTGGCAGTTCTGCATGTTGTGCCACATTATCGATATAATTTAGCAAGCCATAGTGAATCGTAAGATGTCAGTTGTTGTTTACAACAGATGTCTGTTCGTTGAAGACTTAAATGTCCACGGATCGTATGTAAATAGTTGCTTCCTGTTGCAACTAGCTAAATGTTTTTGACTGTCTTTGCCTTTGTGTCATGTTGAGACATGTTCCTGGTCTCTACTGTAATAGACAGTTAGCCGTTAGTTGAACTGGATAGATAGCCAACCGGAACACTCACACGAGAGCAGTCAGAATGGAAGAATAATGGTCCTTTATGACAATAACAATTTTGGGTCAGCATAAACTAAGATAAAGCATACCACGGCGTCACACCCACATATCAGTACATATGTGTGTCCAATGCATAAATATAGCTGTAAATATTTTTTAATGGAATTTGAAGAAGAAAAAGAAGCTCATGAATCCTGCAGGAGGAATGTGGTGGATTAGCTGTAGCCAACGTCAGTGACAACAAGCTGGCCGACTTTAAGTTATGTACCGAAATGGTAAAGTAAGGTAACATAAAACCCCAGTGAAGTAAAACCAAAGGCTTGCACAAAGGTTAGATTAACCCTAGCAAAGATAATGTCTGTAGGACTGTCAGAACCAGGCTCCTAGGTTGGTACAAAAACAGTCTGCTGTTAAACCCAAGGGCCACAATGCAGGGTTAAATGGTTATCTTCTTTTATAGAAATTCTGCATGTGTATTATAGGGTGCCTGCTGAAGAGAGAGGCTTGTGTGCTATAAACTTAAGTGCCAGCTCAAATAGTGAAGTATGCTTGGGAGAATTTTAGTTTTATATTTACTGTATTTTAGCGATGGTGGGCAGATCTTGTCCTGACACCAGATTGCATTATCTACTGACATACCGCCCACTCTGATTGGAGAACCTCTCCACACAGTTCTTCAGGCGTTCGCTCGGAATCTGAAAAGGTCTTTATTATGTTAGTGTGAGGGACAGTTCATTGGTTCCGTGCCGTTGGGATTAGCTGTGCAGAACACCGTGTGCCTGACTTATCAGCCTCAGACTGGCACAAGGGCAAAAAAAAAAAAAAATCTTTGGGTTTTCTGGTCAGAATGTAACTGTATCACTTTAATGAGGTCCCACTTGAGTTGCTTCCACTGCTGTGTAAAAGAGCAGCCAGTTACAGATTTTGTCATAGTCGCTGTTTACCGGAAAATCATCTCTGTAAAGTCCCAAGTTGGGCAATCATGTCATTACTGTAACTAATTTAGCAACACTTTTCCTCTTAGTGAGCAGAATATAAATGTTTGCATCTTTTTTTAACAGTCCTCATCTTTTTCGTCTTTCTTTAAATAACTTTCTATAAATGTAGAAATATCACACATAGATCCAAGGATTCTATTTTAATTCTGAAAACTGTTTATTAATTATATTGGAGTCAGAGGGAATACACATTTTTGGTTATTTGTTTATATTATTTGCCAGATAAATATGTCAGTCAGTCACAGCACTTCCTGTCGATGCATACTTGCATACTTGCTTATACACCTGCTGCACTGTGTACTCTGTGCTTTTATCTGACCTGCGTACTGCATCTGACAGGGATGCATAGCTGGCTGTGGGTTATAGAGAGGAAGGTCACGCACTCTGGGTTCATAATTGCAGTAATCACTGTTCTCATAGTGGGAAAGGTCATGCACACTGTTGCAGGTGGTCGTGACGTGCGTGTGGTAAAAAGAAAAATCATAGTGTACTTCGCAGAACACTTGGAGTTCCACCAAGTGGAAGGAGCTTGTTCAGTACAGCGGAGGTTTGTTTTTCAAATTATGTGTTTTTTGTACAGAAAAGGCATTTTCCGCTTTACACGCGTGTAAAAGGTAAATTCTACAAAGGCATTAGGAAAAACATTTTCACGCAGAGACTAGTCAATGTGTGGAATAGCCTGCCAGTTCATGTAGTTGAGGTAGAAACTCATTTTCAAGACCAGGCTTGATACATACACAAACACACCCAAATGGACGCACACGCACACACACACACACACACAGAATAAGTAGATCATGTATACAGATGCATAACATAATTACTATAGCATGCACATAGTTGGTATTTAATTTCTTTATTTACTAACTCTGTAATGTCTGATTAAATTTGAAAGCCTGCCCCTTGGCTGCAACATCTTCTAAATCATCGGTGGGGTTTTGGACTTTTCATCTCCAGGACCAGGGTTGAAGGAAAATATAACTAAACGTGCAAACATTTAATACATTTTTTTAAAAAACATGTTTTCCCCCAGTAAAATCTTATTTTGACTGAGTTTAATTCCTCTGGCCATTTTCTCTGGCGGGTGAATTTAATTGCAGCCAGAGAACTTAGCCTGGGTATGAAAACAAGACTGTGCACAGTGGCTCTTTTCAGTCGACCTCATGAGTGGATAATAAGTTAAGCATGATCTCGTCTACTTGGCATGAGGCTGCAGTATTCATGCTGCTAGACCAATCCTGCGTTTCCCTCTTCCTGTTGTTGTTGTTTTTATTCCTGGAAACCAAAAATACTTTTCTTGTCTTTTTTTTTTTTGAAATCTCTTTTTGCTGGTTGGATTTCTGTTTTTTTGCGTGTTCACTCAGAGGGGTGTGTGTAGTCCTCAGACGAACAGCATTTTTAGGATCCAGCTCTGGGAAGGAAGGCAGTTGTAAACACAGTTTAAAAAAATAAAAAATAAAAAAATGAAATGAGGTGGGCGGGGTGGGCAAACATAAGCCATGCTTCGCCTTAGCGGCGGGGTCTGGAGACAGAGAAGGTTCCGGAGAGAAGGCTTTGGTCATACAGAGACACGCTCCCGCATTCATGGCAGTCCGTGCCAGTCCTGGGCAGGTCTTCTCCTCAGGTAGGTGTGAGGATGGCGCTAGTGAGCCACACCTTTGATACTGCTTAATTCGTTTTCGTCTTTTAAAATATGCTTCGTATGTGTAATCATTCAAATATCCTCTGGGGAAATTCAAGTTAGTGCCAAGACCAAGACTCGCCGTGTTTTCATATTTTTGCTGTGTTATTACTGCTGCCCTTATCCCGTGCTGTAATGTTTGTGTGTGAAAGGGGGTGTGGCACTCATTGCTGTGCTCTCGATGCTGTTGAGCGGTGCTGTGTGCTTCGCGGAGGGATGTCTCAGACTGCGCTGTGTGCCTGTGCTCCCCTGTGCCTGTGTTTAAACTCTCGCTGACCCAGCGCTCTCCTTCTCCAGCCCTGCGGTGGTAGTCCTGCTGTAACTGTGCTCCCTGAACTCTGCCTGCAGTGGGGTATTTTGAGAATGTCTGGCGGTCCTGTGTTGTAACTGTGCTCCCTGAACTCTGCCTGCAGTGGGGTATTTTGAGAATGTCTGGCGGTCCTGTGTTGTAACTGTGCTCTCTTAACTCTGCCTGCAGTGGGGGATTTTGAGAAGATCTGGCGGGAGCACTGCGAGGACGAGGAGACGCTCAGCGAGTACGCCCTGGCCATGAAGAACCTGGCCGACAACCATTGGGCCAAGACCTGCGAGGGGGAGGGCCGCATTGAGTGGTGCCGCAGGTGAGAGCCGCGCTGCTGCCGTGGAAACGGAGTCCGGGCCCTACGGCTGTGATCATCCTGAGCTGGTTATCGGGATCGTGCTTTCATTCTCTTGCATGGTCAGATGGCATTCAGTAGGAGCTCACTGTCGTGTCAGTCAAGATTATTCACACTGCAGGTTCAGGCTGGGTTTAGCTGGATTATTCACACTGCAGGTTCAGACTGGGTTTAGCTGGATTATCCACACTGCAGGTTCAGGCTGGGTTTAGCTGGATTATTCACACTGCAGGTTCAGGCTGGTTTTAGCTGGATTATTCACACTGCAGGTTCAGACTGGGTTTAGCTGGATTATCCACACTGCAGGTTCAGGCTGGGTTTAGCTGGATTATTCACACTGCAGGTTCAGGCTGGGTTTAGCTGGATTATTCACACTGCAGGTTCAGACTTGGTTTAGCTGGATTATTCACACTGCAGGTTCAGACTGGGTTTAGCTGGATTATTCACACTGCAGGTTCAGGCTGGGTTTAGCTGGATTATTCACACTACAGGTTCAGACTGGGTTTAGCTGGATTATTCACACTGCAGGTTCAGGCTGGGTTTAGCTGGATTATTCACACTACAGGTTCAGGCTGGGTTTAGCTGGATTATTCACACTGCAGGTTCAGGCTGGGTTTAGCTGGATTATTCACACTGCAGGTTCAGACTGGGTTTAGCTGGATTATTCACGCTGCAGGTTCATACTGGGTTTAGCTGGATTATTCACACTGCAGGTTCAGGCTGGGTTTAGCTGGATTATTCACGCTGCAGGTTCATACTGGGTTTAGCTGGATTATTCACGCTGCAGGTTCATACTGGGTTTAGCTGGATTATTCACACTACAGGTTCAGACTGGGTTTAGCTGGATTATTCACACTGCAGGTTCAGGCTGGGTTTAGCTGGATTATTCACACTGCAGGTTCAGACTGGGTTTAGCTGGATTATTCACACTACAGGTTCAGACTGGGTTTAGCTGGATTATTCACACTACAGGTTCAGACTGGGTTTAGCTGGATTATTCACACTGCAGGTTCAGACTGGGTTTAGCTGGATTATTCACACTACAGGTTCAGACTGGGTTTAGCTGGATTATTCACACTGCAGGTTCAGACTGGGTTTAGCAGGGTGCGTGAGTGTGTGCGTGCAGCACATGCATCGTTGAAAGTGCCGCCTTGCTTTCCTCCTCTCTCACACACACACACACACACACACACACACAGCCCAGAGGCAGAGGAGAGCCTTAAGAACATTTGGCAGCCGGGGAGTGGCCGCTGAGGTGCATGAAAACCAGACAGATTTATGGAGGCAGAAGTTTGGTAGACGGCCATGAATGAGCAAAGATGCAGCTGCGGTCCCCGCCTCTTTGTCTGAGACGAGGGATCCGACCAATCGGCACGGCTCTCCGGTGATGTCACTGGGCTGCTGCAACTTTTTTCCTGACATATGGAGCTTTCTGAAGCTCTGCTTTCCCCTTCCTTTCTCTGCACTCCGCACAGCTTAAGCAACAGTGTCAGCGTCACTTTTAAAAACTGGGTCACAGGTCAGGCGTCTGTGTTCGTCTCCCTCTTGTACAACAAAAATAAAATCGAACTACAAGAACTGCATTTCACTTTAATGTTAGCGACGACCCTGGAATAATGCATTTAATGAAGGCTGTGTGCAAATAGGTCTGAAAAGTGCAGTGTTTGTTAACCGAACGGCGGAGAAGCAGGTTGGCTCCTTGTCCTGGTTTGGTCAGAGCGAATCATTATGCAGCGATATTCACCAAGCAGCCCGTAACCTAGCAGCAGATGGCTTTGAGTCATAGCCCTGCTTCTGTGGAGCTTAGATGCCCTCGAGCACCATGCCTCGTCCAGAAACTCTTCATCGTCTTCGTCACCGAGAAGATCAACTGGCGTGAAGCCAGCTTGCCATTTTGTATGCAGTGAGTGCTCTGTTACACGTACATTATGTAGCACATTTCTTATAGAAAGATGCACATCAAAGAGGAGGAAAGAGATTCCTCTCCTGGCATTTCATACTCTTGTAAATTCACCTGAGAGCATGCGTCTATCACAGCGTTTTCCGTGACTGTAATAAGAAGCTGGAGGATTAGACGCATGACCCTTGAATTTAATTAGACATGGTAAAAAAAGGAATGCACTGTATTTCACATCAGAAGTAACGCGTTCGCCCACGCTGGCCTATCTTAATCCCACGCACCTCACTGCTGTGATCCTTCACAGCTGCGTAAGGGTGAGCCGCGGAGTGGTGAAAGCATTCCCTTTATCTGTAGCTTCTGAGCCTCCATTATGTACCTGTACCGTACGAACCCTGGAATAATGGATGGGGGAATGATTCAATCTAGGCTGTGAAATTAGCGTGCGTCAGAGTGAGATCACGCTCTGGAAAGTTGCCTACGCTGTAAACGTCCCTTGAAGTGCTCAGAAGGTGATTTTTTGCACCCTGAGAAGCGCGTTCTCGCCAAACGGTCTGGTTCCGGATCTGCTTCACACAGCTCGTGAGCGTGAACGCGATGGCGTTTGTGAACGCGATGGCGTTTGTGAACGCGATGGTGTTTGTGAACGCGATGGTGTTTGTGAACGCGATGGTGTTTGTGAACGCGATGGTGTTTGTGGCCTGGCGATATCTGCCCCTGCTGCGGTTTGAAACGCGGTTTTAACACGAGCAGAAAAAACCACAGCTCTGATACGGCCCACGCTGATCCAGCCGTCAAAACCCTCGCCGTGGAAACGCACCTCATCCTTTAGCGACGGTCTTTTTCAGATGGTGATAATTCTGAGGTTGAAATTTCACAGACGACTTCCACGGTCGGTACGAGCCGTGACGTGTGTGTGTGTGTGTGTGTGTGTGTGTGTGACGTGTGTGTGACGTGTTTGTGTTTTGTGTCTGCAGTGTTTGTCAGGAGTACTTCCTGAACGGAGGGATGAAAAAGGTGTTGGAGAAGGATGAGAAGCGTGCCAGGCTCTCCACGTCCCTGTCGCCTGCTCCCCCCCCGTGCGCCCCCCCTCCGCAGACCAACGGACCACACAGGTACGGCCTTCACTTCCTGCTCTTTCACCGACGGCCAATACCAAGCCCCAGATGGCTCATTACATTACAGGCATTTAGCAGACGCTCTTATCCAGAGCGACGTACTCAACTTTTTACACAGCAGTGGTGTTCACTTCACGTTCAGTTTGAATGTAGGATTTTGGCTGGTTGGCACTGGGGCGCGACGGTGGTGATGGAACCCATGACCACACTGGAGCTCCGAGCACCAAACCACCTGGCGCTGCCAACGCAGGACGCGTCACTGCTAGCGTAGCCTCGTTATACCGCACCTGAGAAAGAGAGAGAGAGCGAGTGAGGAAAAGCAGAGGGAGAGACTGCAGGTAAGAGAGCTCAGGTGCACAGAGCTATGTGTAGGAATGCATTTTAGGCTGAGTGGAGTATTTCAAAGGGGAGAAAGCAAAGTTCTTGTTGGTTAAATAGAATCTTCATCGGCTGGCTGATTATAACTTGTTGACTCACGTTATTGCGCATAATTTATTATTAGGCTCTTATCAACACCGAAATGCCTTATCTTTCCATATCTGTGTGCGTTCTGTGACACCGTGGGTCTGGCAGTGTGTGAGGTGCCAATGTTCGTTCCAGATTAATTATCTGCCTCGGAAGAACGAGTCTGCGGAGGTTTCTCACCCAGTTTTTTCCCCAAACGCCCATCTGTACTCCCCCCCCCCCCATATCATCTGAGGGGTGTTGCTGCTTTCTTGTGTATTCATTAAATGGAATTTCATTTTCACACCCAGCAAGGCTGTTTGTCTCTGGACCTCAGTCAGTTAAGCAAGGCCTTTCTTTTTGTGCCATCCTGTTTAGTTTTTTTTTGTTGTTTTGTGGTGGGTGGGTTTTGGGGCGAGGTCCTCTGTTGCCGTGGCGCTGAGTACTGTCATCAGTGTCGTGTCTGTCGGCCCGAAGGGTCCCTGCGGACGTCTGTGACGGGTCCGAATGTGACAGGGGGGGTGTGACTGTACCCCCCCCCCCCGGCCTCAGGCCAGGGTCTGCCCAGAGCAGCCTGCAGCCCTGTCTGTCCTCATACACCCTCATGTCCCCTCCGTTTGGGTCTGTCTGGGACGTCCCGCTCTGGGCCTCAGACAAGGTCATCTCCCCAAATCCAAGGTCAGCGGCACGGTCAGCCACCCCGGGATCACTACTGCTGCTTCACTCATCTACTTATCCAAAGAGAATTACACCGCCTCCTTTAAAGAGACACACAGATAAAACCTGTCAACCCTTTACACCATAGATACTTATTGTAGATCTTTTATTTTCAATTTTTTTTACAATATGTAAATTAAGCAGATTTCAGTTTAATTCAGATTACGCAACTCAGGGGTGCAACAGCAATGCCTCACTTGGGATTTGAACCTGCAGCCTCTTAAACTACTAACCATTATATGGTGCTGGTGCTCCACCTACGTCCTGCTTCTGGCCTGGCTTGCGAGCACAGCACACAGGCCAGAACCAGGCCAGAAGCAGGCCAGGGAACCCCTCTCATCTCCTCTTTAGGAATCCAGAGGAATTCCTCATGGCAGCGAAAAAAGCCGTTTTGGGTGGAGCCTCAGTGGGCCCCATCAGGGCTCAGGGCAGCGGAAGCGTTCCTCTTCCCCTTGCACTGCTGCTGCACTGGGACTCTGCAGCTCCAGCTGTGATAAATGTGCAGCCTTTATGAAGCTGGGGGTCCTCCCTTGAGTAACGCTACACACTGATTTATAGACCGTGCGCAGTCCCTCTCTCTCTCTCGCTCTGGGATGAGCTAATTTCACACCAGACTGAGCTCACCGTGTTTCTCTCTCCCTTGGTCTGCCGCAGATGTGTTTGTGTGAGGTCTGAGCCTGAGAGATGGAAATGAAGCATAGTTTTTTTTTAAATTTGCTTCTCATCACGGTTGTCAGCGAGGCGGTTGGGGTGTCGTCCTCTCCTTTGAGGGTAGATTAGGACGGGTCGATACAGCTCCAGACGAGCGCCGCACCTGATCGATCAGGCAGCGTAATGTCATTTGGAGTGTTTAAGGGTTTAGACCTGCGTCTTATTACTGCAGACATTATTAATTATGACTGTGCTTTGGCCTTAATATCAGCTCCAGGCCTGGCCCTAATGAACCATTAGGTCTGTGTAAGCCCTGTTTCACACTACATACATTTATTTATTTTTTGCTTTCGCTTTCTGGTTTTGCTTCTTGAAAAATATCGGGGTGACGCTTTCTGTCCGGGGGTTCCTCTGATTTCCATATTTACAGCAGCATGGTTCTGTGGAACTGCGGTAAGGGGAGCCTGGGAGAGATGCTAACATGCTAACGTGGGTCTGAGTCATCGGTCTGATTCTTTTCTGCGATCGTGAACTTTGTGTAACCTCTCAGCGAGGGATGAGTCAGGAGCGGCCTCTTGGAACGTTTTCCCTCCCGGAATGTTTCTGGTGAGAAGAGATCCGAGCTCACAGACGACCTGCAGCTCGTAACTGCGCTGCGTCGACAGGACTAGGATGTCAGAAATCTTAGAAGGGAATGCGTGAATCAGGCTTTTCATTTCGGTTTTATTTTCTGAGTGAGGCGTTATTTTCAGCGAGCAAGTGTAGGAAAACCCCAAGAAATAACTGCATGTAAATGAAAAAAGAAAAAGAGAAGAGAAAGTTAGAAATGGGAATGATCTGAGGTCAGTGTGTGCCTGTATGTTAGAGTTGGGGGTTATGGTAATGGCCCGATACTTTTCCCAAAACTGAGGGAATGACCGGAACTGGAGCGTGCGGTCTGGGCCTAAACCCTTACATATGCTGGTTCCTCTCAGAAGCGTACGGGTCTAATGCAGTGGAGTGTGAGATGCGGTGCAGTGTCCGTGTGTGTAAATAGGAGGTAAACGGGCACAGGGGTCTGAGCGTGCTCCAGTGCCCCCATTCTGTCTGCTCTCATTTCACTCACACTGCATCACCTGCTGCCTCCTGCCTGGCACGCACCTCCTACACACCTCCCCCTGCGCCTCCCCAGCATCTCCCCCACACCTCCCCCTGCGCCTCCCCCTGCGCCTCCCCCACACCTCCCCTGCACCTCCCCCACACCTCCCCCTACATCTCCCCCACACCTCCCCTGCACCTCCCCCTGCGCCTCCCCCACACCTCCCCCTGCGTCTCCCCTGCACCTCCCTTCGCTTCAGTGTGGAGGGTCCCAGCGCTAAGCTCAACACTAAATGGATCTGATATGAGAGGCGGCCTTATTGACCGCAGTGGCAAACCCTAACAGTTGCATCTGGTTCAGCGGTGGCAGTGCAGCCATTTTACCATCGATGCGGCCTGTTATTGCCCCGCTGTGAGTGGTCCCATTTGCCCAGATGATTCCTGCCTTACGCTGGTGTGCTCTGCCTCTGTACCCTCCTGAGTTTGGTGTTTATTCTGCTCCTCTCCGGCGGTAAATGGCGCTCTCCGCCCCTCAGAGCGTAATTGGCTCGGGTCACGCTTAATCATACGGGGCTCGGCCGCCGCTGCCGGAAACGGCGCCCTCGGAGGTTGTCATGGTGACGGCGGAGCATGTCGGCCCCCGTGTTCCGCGGTCCGCGGGCCCCTCCGATCAGCGCCGGGCCTTCCGGCTGACCCGCGTCCTGACTGGAGAACATCTGACGGCACATCAAAGGGCTCCCAGATATCTGAGGACAAGCCAGCGCGGGAGGAAAGCATCTGAGGACACCGTGGGGGCTCTGTGTGTGTGTGTGTGTGTGTGTGTGTGTGTGTGTGTGTGTGAGTGTGTGAGTGTGTGAGTGTGTGAGTGTGTGAGTGTGTGAGTGTGTGTGTGTGTGTGTGTGCGTGCGTGTGTGATTCACATTACGAGCGCCCGTTACTGCTCTTCATAAAATATGTGCTTTTGGGTGCTCTTTGCATTTTACTACTGAGGCCGTTTATTACTCTGTTTTATTGGTATTCCAGCCATCAGAAAGTGTGTGCGTGTGTGTGTGTGCGTGTGTTTGTGTGTGTGTGCGCGTGTGTGTGTGTGTGCGTGCGTGCGTGCGTGTGTTTGTGTGTGTGTGCGTGCGTGCGTGCGTGTGTTTGTGTGTGTGTGCGTGCGTGCGTGTGTCTGTGTGTGTGCGTGCGTGCGTGTGTTTGTGTGTGTGGATTGGGTTTGCGTGTGCGTGCGTGTATGTGCGTGTGTGCGTGTGTGGGTGTGTGTGCACACACATGTGTGCGCATGCACACACTCATTCTCATTCTCTCTCTCTCTCTCTCTCTCTCTCCCTCTCCCTCTCTCTCTCTCTCTCTCTCTCTCAGGTTGAGTGTCCGGACGGGGAGAATCCGTCTCCTGGATGTGGGCAGCTGTTTTAACCCTTTCCTGAAGTTTGACGAGTTTCTGACTGTCGGTATCGACATAGTGCCTGCGGTTGAGGTAAGCTCATTCTCGCATGAGTAAATTTGGAGGACGTGTTCTTCTTTGACACTCAGTGTTAATCTTACAAAGGGGCAGTTCTTACTGCTATGCAGCCACATCCACACTGTGTGTGTGAGCATGTGTGTGTGTGTGTGTGTGTGTGTGTGTGTGTATGTGTGCATGTATGTGTGTGTGCGTGTGTATGCGTGCATGTGTGTGTGTGTGCGTGTATGTGTGTGCATGGGTGTGTGCGTGTGTATGCATGCCTGTGTGTGTGCGTACGTGTGTCTGTGTGTGAGTGAGTGTCTAAGATGTCTGTGTGATGCAGTTGCTGGAGCTAATGTTGCTGTGATAAGGATCAGTAATTAAAGCCTCTCTGCAGGAGATCTCTCATCTCCCCCTCTCTCCCAGACCTCCCCCTGCGCCTCCTCCCTCCTACACCTCCTCCTTCACCCTCCCGCCTCCTCCTCCTCCCCCCTCCCCCCTGCTCCCATCTGCCGCTCGCACGTGTCTCGGGTGCCATTTTACGAACGCCTCGAAGGTGAGGATGTCGTGTGATTGGCCGGAGCTCGCGGGAGGCGGGAGGGACGGCGCAGATGAGGTTCTGGAACGCCGTGATGCGCCACGGCTGGGCTGAGCTCGGAGGGTTGCCATGCTACAGTGCATGTGCAGGCCCGCGCATTGGCCTTCTGCAGACAGCACACCTAGCTCTGTCTTTAATGAACAGAGTGATTCACCCACGTGTTAAAATGGTGTCCCGGTCTCTGCCACGTGTTAAAATGGTGTCCCGGTCTCTGCCACGTGTTAAAATGGTGTCCCGGTCTCTGCTACGTGTTAAAATGGTGTCCCGGTCTCTGCTTTGTCGGCTGTTTCGCGAGTGTGGTTTATAACCCACTCATGTGAAAATGTGGGAATATTCTCTGGTGCGTGTGAAAAGCTCTCTGGGCTAATTTAAGAGGAGGAGCATTCTTTTTCACACTTATTATACAAAAACATGGTGCTGCCTATCGAGGAATATGACCTCATTATTTCACATTTAAAAAAAGAAGAGAAATGGGACTAATGGGGTGTATTTATAAAGCCTGTGTGCCCTCTTAACGTGCTCTGAAACGCCCTCTTTTCCCCAGAGCGTGCACAAGTGCGACTTCCTGAACCTGCAGCTGCAGCCGCCCCTGCAGCTGGAGCACGACGCGGTGGACGCCTTCCTGCTGCAGCTGCGCAGCCCGATCGACGCGCTGCCGGGCGAGCTGTTCCACGTGGCCGTCTTCTCCCTGCTGCTGTCCTACTTCCCCTCGCCCTACCAGCGCTGGATCTGCTGCAAGAAGGCCCACGAGCTGCTGGCCCTGCACGGCCTGCTGCTCATCATCACGCCCGACTCCTCCCACCAGAACCGCCACGCCCCCATGATGGCCAGCTGGCGCGTGGCCGTGGAGACGCTGGGCTTCAAGCGCTACAAGTACGTCAAGTTCGCGCACATGCACCTGCTGGCCTTCCGGAAGGTGTCCCTGCAGACCAGCAGCGACCTGGTGAGCCGGAACTACCCGGAGATGCTGTACATCCCGCAGGACCTGGGCGGGGCCGAGGAGGGGGAGTGCTGGGACACGCCCGCCCCGCCCCGGTCCGAGGACGAGGACGAGCAGCTGGCCTGCGGCTTCCTGGAGCTGCCCGACGCGCCCTACGACTCGGACTCCGGGGAGAGCCAGAGTGGCTCCGCCCCCTGCCAGGAGAGGGAGGAGCCTATCCTGCTGCACAGCTGAGCACTGACAGGCACACACACACACACACACACACACACAGGTACATGCACACACTCACACACACACACACACACGTGTGCATGCACACACACACACACACGCACATGCACACACACACACACACACACATACATGCACACACACACACACACACACACACAGGTACATGCACACACTCACACACACACACACACACACACGTGTACATGCACACACACACACACACACACGCACATGCACACACACTCACACACACACACACACACACACACGTGTACATGCACACACACACACACACACACACACGTACACGTACATGCACACACTCACACACACACACGCACATGCACACACACTCACACACACACACGCATATACATGGTCACATGTGTATGTACACTCATACACATGCGTATACATACGCACACATACCAATGCACGCTCATCTGTGCACATAAACGCACCCACACACAGACATGCCTTTATCTCTCCCAGCTGTCGCCGTGCCCTGCCCTCGTCCTCTTCCTCGTCCTCTTCCTCGTCCTCCCTCAGAAAACACCAGCGCAGTTTGCACAGACGGAAACAGACATGAACAGCGGAGCGGCGTGTTTGTTGTTAGCCCGTGGTCGCGCGCTAGCTCAAACTCTCACACACACACCTGCTCACTGGCGCTTCGTACCTTCACGGTGGTGAAGTAGTTCATCTTCGACCGTCTCGTCCTTTATTTCGTCCCGTGACGTTTGCAGAAATCCTGATGGGAAAGGTGTCGAGCAGGAGGGCCTCTCTTTTGAATGGAGGATTTGGGCGAAGGAGCTGAAACGGAGTAGCCTGCAGATGTGAGAGGATGCCTGATGAAGCTGCGCCTGCTTTGTGCTGTCGGGGCCCCGTGCATTTCGGCCCCTGAAGCGCCATGCCAGTCTGTTTACTGCAATGGTTCGTCAGCCATTTTGAAGGCACGGGCGCGATTTTAATCCAACACCTTTCTGGGCAACGAAGATATTGGGATCTTTAAAAAAAAAAAAAAAAAAACTAACAAAAAAAAAACAACCATTGTTTGTAACATTTTACACTTTTTCATAACAGAAACAAAAGACAAGAAAATTAGTTTTACTAATTTTGTGAAAAATAACTGAAAAATAAGATGGGTTTACTTTCGTTTTTGATAACTGTGAGCATATTAGTGTACTCATAATGTGAGGCATTCCAGCTGCAATCCATTCTTCTGCTTTCAGGCAGTTGAATCTTGGATGTGTAGATCCAGCCCATATCAGAGATACCGTAGAGAGTAGGCATGGGGTCGGTCATCCTTCCGCTAGTTTCTGTTTTTTCCTCTCTTCTACAGAACAGTTCATCTGCAAATTGATATAATTGAATATTGCGTATTGTGTACTGAGACCATCTTCATACTAATATGAGCACTGTCCCTCCATAGTCATACAGATTCCGGTCTTTGGCTTTATCTTCATGCAGTGAGTCCTCTCAGCCAAAATGTACTCTTTGTCTCAAATGTTTTTACAAGGCCTTTGTGTCAGGCTGTCAGTGTTCTGCATTTCTTTGGAATATTTTACCTCAGTGAGGTTTTTTGCACTAATACCCCTGTCTGGACTCAGTCATGGCTAGTTTTCCTTTTGACTGCATCTCTGCAATAGCTTGTTGTGTCCTAACTAAGTACTGTACCTTAATATTGTGGACAAAAAGGTTCATTATTGTTAACACTAGAGAAATAGTTAACGTTGCACTTCTTCATTGCAATATTTGCCTGCCTGGGTGGTTGGAATGTGCCTGTGTGCATTTTCGTGTATGTATGCGTGTGATATTTTGTCTTTGATACTTTATTTCATGGTTTTGTTTTTTTTTTTTTCCCTGACACTCAGAGGATGCCAGAAGTAAAAAAAAAAAGAGTTTTCACTCTGGGTAACATTCAGTAAAGCAGAAGAAATGGTCTGATATTATACTGTGGGTGTGCTGTAGTAACAGGCTCCTATGATGTCAGTGATGTTGGTCACTCCAAACGGTGCCTTATATGTCAGTATTTTCCTTCCGTGCGTGCGCTCCCTGTTCAGAGACCCACGTGGAGCAGAATAACAGCCGGATGATTTGCCAAATGAACTTTAGTGGGCATCACCACTGGCCTCCACTGGAGATATTTCACAACAGGAAACATTTGGACGATGGAAGACTGCTCAGTTCGGGGGGAAAAAATAAAACTATTTTCTTTGAATTTTCAAAACCCATGAATTGCGTGCGTGAGTAGTTGCGTTGTTGCCCTGTTCCACACATTGCCGGAGGTGTAGCCTTTGTGTGCGTGTGTGTGTGTGTAGGGTTTTTGTACTGTGTTGTGTGTTTGCAGAAAGGGTCGCTGAACACCGACGCACATTTTCCCCCTGCAATTCGTCTGCTTGGCTCACCGTCTGTATGACTGACTTGTTCTGTGTGCGAAGGCATTTCAGCCTCCGTGATGTAGAGCAGTCAGGTGAGCTTGTTCAGTGTTTTCTCCTTTTGATAAACAAACGTGAACATGGTCTCCCAGTGTGGTTTGTGTGTGTTAAACATGATGCCACTACATTTCTGTCCCTGGTTTAACTGCCAACACCAGTCGTTGTGATGGTAAAGCAGTTACTTTTTTTAAACCTGTATTGAAGAATGGCCCAGTGTCAGTACTCAGGGGTTAACTCATACCTTATTGCATTGCTGTAACAACTGTCTAAAGCAGTGGGAACCAACCCTGTTCCTGGAGATCTACCATCCTGTAGGGTTTCATTCCATCCCTAATTTGGCACACCTGATTAGCAGCTCAGTTCGTTTGCAGTCTCTGATATCTTAGTTACAGTGAGCATTTGGCCTATAGCTCTGGTTAATCTCGTGAGCGTTCTGCTGCCGCCAGAACTGAAGGGCCAGCATTTACGACAGGGGAATGCATGTGGAGCAGAGGAGGAGAGAGGCAGTATAGGGACGTGTCAACACAATCATTTTTATTTTAAAATTAAATTCCTATTTATCAACCCGGGAGTATTACAACATATCGCTGATTGGCTTGGTTAAGACACCTGTTTCGGGGGGAAAGACAAAATTCCGAAGGACATACGTCACGTGACCGGGCTGCGCACTTTGATGTGTGAGTTTCAAATACTTTCAAATTTTGTGGTATAAATGTTTGAATGTCAAAACAAATATTTGCTTTTTTCTGAGCGTATCTGTACAATAAATTTGAAATGGTTTGCATGCACAAATAGAATATCAAAGGCAACTATTTTCCCCGAGTCTGTTTGCAGAACAGAAATATTGACACGCGCTACGTTGTGTTTGTAAATTGCAAGAGTTGCTTGTAGTTGGCTGCGGAAACACTATCTAAGGCTAAGGCGAGTAAAGTTTTCAAACATAAAATTCAACATGAAAAGCAAGTCGTTTCAAGCGTTCACACCATTCATTGGATTGAAACGTACCAAACCAAGTCGAAGACCACCATTTTTAGTGTTCGGTACAAGCTAAATGGGGGGCAATATCTGTTAGCACTAGCTAGATTTTAAAGGTAGCATTAGCTAGCTGGCTAGCTAGAAGAGAACGTTAGATGTTAACTAGGTTTCAGACAAGCACTTGGTTTATTCCAGCGAATGTAAAAACGTTTGCCAGACTATGACTGAAGTTACATTCTGTGTGACCGTTTGCCACGACGTTTTCTTGGAAAAACTGATGGTTCCGCACGAAGCTGGTTCCCTTCGGCTGGCCGAAGAAGCTCGACGCCCAAACGGTTCGAGCCAAGCCTGGACAGGACGAAGTGAGCCAGGTAGGCTGTATCCGGCGGAGCACACTAAAGAACGTTAATGTCAACATTAGCAGTATTAATATTCATATTTCTAAAGCTTGTACTGAATGAGCTTATGATTGCTTCAGAAAAGTCTTGCATAGATGACGTCTGTCTTGAATCTGTTTAAAGTTGAAGTTATACTTTTAAGTCCACCTCAGATCAGACTAAATTTGGGGGCCTTAGGGTTCATAATGCACAGGATCCTTACCGATAACTGCAGGTAATCAGTTCCTAACTGTACTGCAGGTACTCAATTTATACCCATTACTCCAGGTGTGCACTCTACCTGCTCCAGGTACACTAGCCCCAGACAGTGACTGTGGTACATTATAAGAGAGAGATGGGGTGATGTTGATGCATTTCTTGTCAACAAGACTGCAGGACCTTTTTGTGAGAGCAAGAACTAACATGCACACACACACACAAGAACAAACACACAAGAACAAACACACAAGGCGAGTTCCTCATCACCATTTCTGAATGACCTGATTTGCAGTTGTCAGATGACAGTTGCTGAGTTCTGGAGTGATAGAGCACGGCTTCACATTCCTACAGACCTTAATCCTCAGTGCATTGCATCACTGTGTATCGCGGACAGACACCCCTTCTCATGTCTCTGTTTAATCTCCCTCTCTCACTGTTTGATGGCAGATACCCAATATTTACTCCTGCTAAGCTTCTTGTTAATTTTCTAGGTTTGAGATCTTTTTGTTCATTGATATTTTCTAAGTTGTCATGGTTTTTATGGCTATCTTTGAAACTCTGGGAACTGGGTTGCGATTTGAAAGGTGTTTTTTATTGTTTTGCTCTGCTCGGTAGAATGAATCCTGCTTTTAGTGCCAGTGGATTAGCCTTCAGTGTCCAGTTGATGTGTCCCGGTGGTTTAGAAAATATCTCATCTTGGCTCAGTCTGGGAGCTGCAGTTTGTCTGACAGCCTGTTTGGCCTGAGGAAGGACACTGCCTGTGGGATTGTGGGTCACAGGCTTTGATCTGTGGGGGTTGTAGCAGGTTAGAGCGAGGTGTTTGTCTCTGGCAATCAGACGCACACATGATGTCTCTGACAGGCCCAACAGATGGAGGAGAGCATCTGTAATCTCTCTCCCACTCTCTCTCTCTCTATCTATCCCTCTCTCTCACTCTCTCTCTCACTCTCTATCCCTCTCTCCCACTCTCTCTCTCACTCTCTATCCTTCTCTCCCACTCTCTCTCCTTCCCTCTGTCTCTCCTATTGGTGAAAAAAGATTAGCTTAGGCAGTCTGCAGATACACATTGGTTAGCAGCTGTCAATGTGTGGAACTGTGTTCCAAGCTTGTTGTTCACAGCACTCTCTATCTCTCGCTCTCTTCTTTTGTCTCTCTCTGTTTCTTTCTTACTTTCAATTTTAATGACAATTTCTCCATTTTAGTTTTTGTATAACTGGATTTTCTAAGCAAAGATGACAAATAACATACAACTGTTACATACAGCACAGGCACATAACCAAACTCTTTATGTGGGGTGTGTGTGCAACTGTGTACAAATGTAAAATTCTTGTGCATGCAATGTGATTAGAATGTTCTTTACTGGGCATTCTAATGCTGATGTCACAATCATTACTGGTAATTGAAAGCAGTGGAGTCCTAACACTAATTTAGAAAAAAAACTGAAACAATTGAAGGGTTGGTTCTGCTAATCACAGCAATGGCTAACCTCCCTTATATGAACGCCCATCCCTGGCCCGTCATCAAGTGCATTATACAGCGCCGTGGCTGGGGAATGCCCTCCTCATCATCGTAGCGGTTCCGTTACCGTGACCTTTGAACGGGTCATGGGCGGTTCACATCGCTGCCTGTCATTTAACAATTTAGTCCATTTGAGAAGCCGCGCCACGGTTAGCGGGGTCACTCTGGACCATGAACTTTTTCACAGATGAGGAGGAAGAGTCGGGGGGGGGGGCGTTGGGGGTGGGGGGGGGTAGCCTAATTATTGTGCTCCATCTGTTAGAGGACACGTCGCGCATTCCCCGACACTGGAGCCCGTCCTCATAAGGGTTGGGAGTAGAGAGGAGTAATTATGTTAACAATGCCTCGCTGGGGCCTCGGGAGAGGAGGGGAGGGGGCTGTGGGTGTGCAGTGGAGATCTGGCGCGGTGTTCTGGTTGGGCTGCTGTAGCCACAGCAGTGGTCTCTCAGACATGGTTAACGAGGAGATGGAGACGCAGCCATGAGGGGGTTACCAGGCTACCATCTGCAGTGGCGTAATTAACTCAGCCTGCTCTCTGACGCGGTGTGCATGCCAGCGGAGCAAAACGTTAGCGCCGAAAAAATGTTAGCGCCGAAAAAAGGTCGCCTTGACAACGCTGTCGGACGACTGGGGGTAAGAGCAGATCCAGCCATTGTGTGTGTTCATGTCATATTTCATATTCATAAACTTCCTTATTCACAAACTTTTCTAAAGCACTTGCAGGGCAGGTTTATTTAATGTGGTTCTGGATTGCGCTCCTGAGCTGGCACCTGAATGTAGGCTAGACTTTACCTGCTGACCCGCATCAGCATGCTACTCAAAGCCTCGCAGTTCAGATGCGCGGGTGAACATAATGCAGCTGATCTCACAGCCAGGGCTGAGCTACCCTGCGCCCATCTGTCCACTTTTATCTGAAACCAGCGCAGATTAAAAATGCAATCTTTCAGCACGGCTTCAGTTCTGATGGCAAAGTTACTCTCACTGGTGCTCTTGATAGCAATGGCACAGCAGAGTATGCTTGCGTTCTTACGATTGATTAAGGTTGTTAGACTAAATCTGATTTTTAAAAGTATTACTTGCTGTAAATGGGACATTTGCAAAGCGCAGAGACAAGCCAATGAGCGCCACCCTGTATTCAGCCAAAATTGCCAAATAGGCACCTTCTCACTCTCACTCTGAATATTGATTCAGAAATTGCCTTGAAAGGTTTTTCTTTTCAGAAATGTCTTTCTTCAACCAGAACCATCATTCATGACCTTAAAGGGCTTTAAAAAAAAATCCCATTTCCATAAACTGATGGAACTGTTTCATTTTTTATTTTTTTGCTCCCTGTAGGGTAATATTTTAGTTGCACCTTTCCCTCCGCCGCACTGGGTGGCGCTGCAGAACGGCAGGCCGCACAGCTCATTAGATTATACATGAAATTGCACTGCCGCATTTATTAGATATTTAAACCTGATCTGAAAATAACATTTGAAAGGGGTGGAGGATCCACCTGTTCCTCAGGACTCTCTCCTCACAGGCGCTGGGGGACCCTGTTGCTAGGCAGCCAGGTCCAGCTGAACTGCTTATAATGAACGCGTGTCTGAACGTTAATGAACGTGCGTCTTGACGTTAATGAATGAGTTTGACCCTCAGTTGAAGTTCACGGGGTCAACGAGAGGAAATGATTAGGCAGCTACAGCGCTCAGTATTTGGTTACTGCTATGCCGTGACTTCTCATCCCCAAAGTAGGGCTTTAGCATCATCCTGCTGGATGATTATAAATGACTTGCCTTACACTGGGAGGAGTTTGGAATTATAACATAAAAGAGGGCGATTTTTCATCTCACTCAACTGTTCAAGGACAGACTGCATCCTGACTGCATCCCCCCTTCGGTAGCACTCAGTTTTGGTAGCTTGCTGGCATCATAAACGCTGGTTGTGCTCCGTAACTCCAATAACAGACCACAGACTCCACCCCCAAAAATGTGCTGAGTGGAAACGGGAAAGGCTGTAAAATCCTGCCTGTCAGCCAATCAGACGCCAAGAACAGGAAGCGACTCGTAAGCGTCCTTCATTGGCGTCCTTCAAGGTTATGAAGGGGGAGAAAGGCCTTGCATAAGGCCTCTCCCCTCAGTGAAGGGCAGAGGCAGTGGGAGGCTGAAGAGCAGCCCCACCACAGGGTGCTGCTGCTAAGGGCCGGTCTAAGGCCTCAGGGCCGGGTGTATAAATGAGACGGGCTGCTGAGAATCCTCCCTGTCCTTCTTGACGTTCCCACATTTCACGTTGTGTGAAGCTTCAGCACTTGACGTGCAGGCAGAGGGAGGGGGCGGGGGAAGTCCCTCATCACCAGAAGGATGTCTTTCAGGCTATTTTAGGCAGGTTTGGACAGTTGTTCGATGAAAACCTGCTAGCTGACGCTTCCTTGAGTATCCTTGAGCGATAAATTAAATCTTATTTCTCTGCCTGTCTTTCTGTATGTTTGCGTATATCAGCCAGTCCATGTCTATTTGTCTATATTGTCTTTATATATCTGTATTTATTCTTCTGTCTCCACTGATGTGTAAATGGAGTTTGGGTGAACTTAGATTAGCCAACATTGGGCCAGCAGCAGGCTGGAGCAGAGGATGCTGGGATAGGTTTTCTGTTAAGGCACACTGTAATTAGCCTGCCAAGCTGGGCTCTTCCTGGTGAATCAGGGGGGCGTGGGCTGGCTGGAGGAGTCCGGAGCTGTGGCAGGTCTGGCACCATTGATTATGGGGCTGCGGTCAATGGGTACTGTCTGTGGAGCCGTCTGGGAAAGGGTGAGACTTTGACCTCATTGCTAATAAATAAGTTGTGTGTGTGTGTGTGTGTGTGTGTGTGTGTGTGTGTGTGTGTGTGTGCCTGTCCTGTGTGAGAGACAGAGGAAGAATGATTGTGTGAGTGAGTGTGTACGTGTGTGTGTGTGCACGCGTGTGTGTGCGTGTGTGTACGCGTGTGTGTGTGTGTAAAAGTATATTTCATACAGATGTATTAGTCTGGAAAACAATTATCCAGAATTGAATCCATTTTAAAATTGAACATGAACAACGTTCCATGAACTCAGCTTCTGTTGTGCTGGGAGTTTTAGAAATATTCATAATGTAACGCAGTAAAAGAAAAAAAAGTGAAGCGAACTGAAGAATAAATCACAGGCCAGTGCAGAAGCAGATTAGAATTGGTGGCAGCAGGCTTTTGCCACCTGCTGGTAGAATGTGCAAGTCCAGCATTTGCACATCAGACAAGGATCTAGTCAATTATTGAAGATAATATTTAAAAACATTATCATTTATGTACAATGTGTCTAAGCCATTTGTTCTTTTTGCAATCAAAACCTCATGTATACTGCTGATATATTTTTTTATATCACCTTGTATATTGATGTTTAACATTTTTGCAAATGTTTAATATCTTGGCATATTCTCTTTTGACCGATATTAGTGTTCAGCTTCCACTGCACTGTATATAAGAAATGACCCGCAGAAGTCGTGTCATTTTATTTGATATAATAATGCAGAAAAACACAGTAAAACCATGGGGGGAAGGGGGCCTTACAGCTGTACAGCTTTATTCAGCAGCCGCTGAGTTAAATCCTTGTTTGGCCAAATGTAAAATGCTTAATAAGCAGATTCTAATAGTCACAATAATAAGGCTGACTCTCCATAATCATAGAAAACCTTGCTGTCTTCAGCAAATACAAAATGTATATTTTGACAGTACATAAAAACATATAAAATTCCACAATGTAAGAGGTGGGTAATTAATTAGTGTGTGTGCATACGTGTGCGTGTGTGCATTTGATCGTGCGTGCGTGCATGTGTGTGTCTGTGCGTGCTTGTGTGTGTTTGTGTGTGCGTATGTGTGCATGTGATCGTGTGTAGGTATGTGTGTATTTGTGCGTGCATGTGGTTGTATGCGTGTGTGTGTGCGTGCGTGCGTGCGTGTCCGTGCATGCGCGTGTGTGTGTGCGTGCGTGTGTGTCCGTGCATGCGTGTGTGTGCGTGCGTGCGTGTGTGTGTGTGTGTGTGTGTGTGTGTGCGTGTGTGTGTGTGTGTCTGTCTGTGCATGCGCGTGTGTGTGTGCGTGCGTGTGTGTGTGTGTGTGTCCGTGCGTGCGTGTGTGTGCGCGCGCGCGTGACCCTCGCCGCTGCTGTGCCTCTCCCTTCTCACTTGGCACGCCCACCTGCAGACTCCTCCAGCTGCTGTGACATCAGAGCCTTCCACTGCCTGAGCTCCACCAGGTAGCTGTGCTCCACCTGGCTGCTGGAGAGCTGGCCCAGCCTCTCTGTGGTCTGCACTGCGGAACAGAGAACAGGCAGCGTTCACACGCACACACACACACACACACACACACACTGTGCGCTCATAACGAATCTAACACCAGGAGCACTGATCTACAATCTGCTTTGCTCTTAACCGGTAGGCTGGAACGAATACTGATCCTAGATCAGCACTAAAACACTTACGAATGAGTATCACATTTTAAGGACTTGCTTGTACTGGTAAAGCACAGGCAGTAAGCATCACTCAAAAGCATGTAGTGAGTAATAGGCCATCCACTTTGGCTTTGCGTCTGCCACTAAATTCTGCTGAATGGCAGATATCTGTTGAACGTGACATTCTGACCATATAAGTCACATGTAAATAACATCATCTGAGTGTTATATTTGGTGACAGTGGAAGTGAAGACAGATTTGTAATTGCAGTGGTGATAGTGTAAGGAGGGGTCTTGCTGGATGGCTGTTGGGTGATGATAATGGCGATTGGGTTTTACCCATTAGGTAGACTGCATAGGAGGACAGGGCTAGGCTGCTGATCAGTGCTATTGTCAGGATGAGCAGGATGATGGTCAGGAGCCTGGAGCGAGTGCTCTGGGTTTGATTTCCCCCCTTCTCCTCACAGCCCTCCTCTGTGCCACCTTTCCCACAATGCACCACTCCTGAGAAACAAACAAACAGCAGAAATGACCTCCCACACTTTACACTCACTACAGTGCAGTAACTGTAACTGTAATTGGTCTTTCTAACTCTGATGTCACAATTACTACTGGTAACTGAGAGCAATGGAGTTCTAGAACACAGACTTCCAAAAAACCTCCATAGTAAATGCATAGTGGTGAGGGTAAAACAACACTGTGGGAGTAAATACTAGCAGGTAGGCCTGACTCACCTGTCTTAGGACTGTCTTGGGACAGCTCAGGCTCTGCTCTCACACCAGGACTGCCGTTCCTCTGGGAGCTCGGGAGGTGCACTGATCCAGGCCAGAGGAGAGCCAATCACACACCCCCCATTTTTAACATAGGAACCGCATCCCCATATTTAACATAGCAACTGCATATGAACTGCAACACACACAGGAGGACGCCAGCATGCTCTGGACTGTACTGAGCGTCCTTGCACAAGCACCTGATCTGGTTTCGTAAACAGGATAAAAATGAGAGTGTGGGATAATGCCCTGGGCCTGGGCCCCCCGCCCCCGCCCCCGCCCCCCATCCCGCGCCTCTGTGAGGGTGCACCAGCCCTCATCATAATAGATCAGCTGAGCAATCCCAGTCTGCTGTTCTACTCAGCCAACACTGTAATGAGTGTGTCTCCTGCCAGCAGAGTGATGCATTGTGGGATGTCTCAGAAGCGCTCCCAGAGGTTTGTGTTTGGGGCTTGTGCTCAATAATATATTCCACCTGGAGGGGGACCTGGTAGCACAGGCTCAATATAGGATGTCAGTCAGTCAGACTGCCCCCCCCCCCCTCGCCCCAAACCACAGCCCCAGTGATTTATCTGTGGCTGGCGGTGCAGTGATTGATGGCTGAGGGCCCATTAGAACGTGGCCTTTGTAGCGGGCCCCTGAAACGCACTTAAACAACACAAGGACACACGGTGTCATGGATTCAGAGCACCTAGAGTGTTAATAGCTCTTCAGCCTGCTAAACATAAGTGGGTGAGTCAGTGAGTGCGTGAGTGAGAGAGAGAGAGTGTGTGTGTGTGTGTGTGTGTGTGTGTGTGTGTGAGAGAGAGGGAGAGTGTGTGTGTGTGTGTGTGTGTGTGTGTGCGCGCGTGCGCGCGTGCGATAGGGTGTGTTTGCGCGTGTGTGTGTGTGAGAGAAAGAGTGTGTGTGTGTGTGACTGTGTGTGTGTGTGTGTGTGTGAGACTGTGTGTGTGTGTGTAAGAGAGAGTGTGTGTGTGTGTGTGTGTGAGAGAGAGAGAGAGAGTGTGTGTTTGTGTGTTTGTGTGTGTATGTGTGAGTTGGTTAGTTAGTTAGTTAGTTAGTTAGTTAGTTAGTTAGTTAGGTCAGTTACCAGGCAGCCCTGTGCGGTGTGTTGCCTCTAAAGCCACCTGCCATAAGGTCCTGCAGGTCGCTGCAGACGCTCATCTTGTGCAGGTGGTTGAGCGAGTCGGCCGTGTAGAGCTTCCTCTCAGAGTGAAACCCGCCCAGCTCCAGCAGGATCTCCTCCATGCCTCCTCAGGACGGAGCGTGGGAAACACAGCCTCTGGGAAAGGAGTGGCACCAGCGGACAGAATGTTCCGGTAACTTTGGGGAGATCGTTGACCCTCCGTTCAGCCAGCTGTCACGGAGCTGCGTTCAGCTGGAAAACACAGGCATTCCGCTCGCTGTTACGCACAGATGTTACACGCCTGCTCCTGATGTTGTGTGTGGTGAAGTCACTTATATTGTATTGCAATCGGAAGGAGCGTGGAGACCGTGGGTTGCCAGGTCAGCACTGAGGTGCGGAGCGTGGAGACCCTGGGTTGCCAGGTCAGCGCTGACGTACGGAGCGTAGAGACCACAGGTTGCCAGGTGCTACGCTGAGCTCCGGAACGCTGCGTGACCGCCGTTCCCTGGCGCTCGCCGTCGGCACGCCCTCAGCTGTGCCCCACTCTTTATCCGCCTGTCCGTCACATGACAGCTGTGCGCAGGCTTAGCGGAGCAGCGACACAGCGCTAATGTTCACAAATTAGCAGCTGCCCCGCCGTCGAACTGGCCAAAAAGCCCCATAGAAGGTGGACTAATCGGCCACTCCGATCCTTTGTCAGTACAGTGTAACACGTGACAAAGAACTGAGAAGTACAACACGAGGTACCGTGGAAATGAAACGTAGCATAAAGTGAGATGTAAATATATCTATAGTTGGTTGTAAACAGAACCCAGTAAATTATCGTGCACAGTCTGGATAATGTGAAAGCTGTTTGACAGTGAGAGACGCATGTCGTCCTGCCCTTGACTGGCTCTACTCACCTGAGATGTGTGAGAAAGTGCCCCTGCAGGTGTGCAGACAGGCAGTGAGGAGAAACGGCCGTTGGTGAAGAGCGTGTTATCAGTAAAGCCCCAGTAAGCCCTTTCTGTCCAGGCGTGACCACGCACAGACCACTGCAACCTTCCACTGGCTTTCTAACCCCCTTCTGTGCCCCTAAATTTGGACTAAGCCAGCCACCGTAGGATCAGATTACTAAATGCTGCCCTGTGCAACATAGGGGAGTGTAATACACAGGAAAAGGTTCATCGCTGCCTAATGTGAGCTTGCTGCTAAGTCTCTCATTTCTGCTGTTTATTCTTTGTTATCAGTGATGAAGGATGGATGCAAACTGCCTAAGATTTGTATGCCCATATGTTATACCTATACACCTATACGTTAAACCTGTACACATACACGTTATACCTATTCACTTATACCTATACTCCTATATGTTATACCTGTACCCTTATACATTATACCTACACATTATCACTGGTGCCTCACAAGAGACAGGTGAGATTCAGTATCCCATAATCCATAAATACCCACAGGGTTTTTGGGCAGTGCCAGCGACTGACTGGTGAGCTTCAGCGGGCACTGAACACATGCCAGGACTCTGTAGATCAGGCGTTGCTGCAGATCCTCTCCAGCCGTGATTAAAAGGTGAAAAAAAACAGGCAAAGACAAGGCAGTTCAGTGGTTGAGTTTATTACCCTCTAGCACCGAGCGTGTGCCATTTGACCTGGTCTGTCTGTGCAGCATGTCTGCATTCAAAGTGGCATCTCGTATCATGGGGTCACAGTGACAGTGTTCTTCCACTAGATGTCACCAAAGAGCGCAGATGGCCATGAGGCGCCACTCACCCCAAAATGGGCGGAGCTGTGGTCGACTGTCCATCACTGACACACAAACCAATCAGAAGATTTGTATCCTCTACAACACAACACTATTATTAGTTACAAACAGCAAATCCTTTATGGCACATATTAGCTTGACCCACTTTGAGGTTTGTGAGGGTATTCTCCTCCTATTTGTGGGGTAAAAGGACAGGTATCTTTAAGATCGGCCTGCCACTCTGTACAGGTATTCCGTGAATTCAGACATAACAAAATGTACAACAAAAATACAAGAGAACAGCATGGTTGCCTGAAATGGAAATGTCAAGGTGAACTACATAGTGCAACTGAAAATGTTACCAAGGATACAGGTATTCAAATCGAATTCACAATTCATATTTGTATTGATTCGTATTTGTAAATCTAAATATATACACAGATAATTTAACGGTAACAATGGCGGTAATTTACATTTCAGTTTAACCGCACATGAAAATAATAACTGTAAAGAGGGAAGCGAGCTGGACGGCAGTAGAGGTCTAGAATTCGCCGATGTCCGCCCTCTTGTCCCGGACCTTGTTCCTGGCCTTGGTGCGGGCTTTGAAAGCGGCTGCATTGTACAGGTGCTGGAGGAGGACACAACACGTTATCAGCCACTGATGGTCTCAGACCAAACCCATATTTACAGTAACTGCAGTTCTGCCACTGTAATATTCTGGTATTTTCTACCTGAATAATCCCAGCCTCCTGACAAAGAAAAAAAAAAAGTAGAAAAGGTTTGCTCTTGACACAACCTGTCAAGCAAATAAAATAACCTGAGTCTGTTCCGGCCTATGTCCGCTGGTGCTTAACATCTCCGGTGCATCTCCGATTCGCTACGGTAACGAGATGGCAGGCATGCCTCATAGCTATACAGCACCGAGAGTTTGGCACTTTTCAGGGTTCCCTACAGAAGCAACCTCAATGACCGCAGACTCTCAGCCCCTGAGGACTTCGTACCCTGTGACCTCGTGTGGACACATTCTTGGTTACAGCACATCTCGGGTGAAAGCCTGACGGTAGAGTCACGAGGGGCCTCACCCTCTCGAAGCGGGAGATCTTCATGGCCTTCAGCGTGGCCGCGTCGATCATCATCGGCGGGCCCAGCTCAAACACGTTGCGGATGAACTCGTTCGCCTGCAGGAGGACAGACGAAGCCGACTGTGGAGTACCATAGAGAGGGAGTGGACTCTAGAATGTCATACCGCTGGCGCAGTTCCATTGCAGTTAAAATAAATAAATAATTGTAACCATATTTTCATCTGTTTGATTACCAGAGTTGTGCTCTGCGAAAGGCGCACATTTCTAATGGTATGTCAGTCATACTTTTTGGTGGTATTTATGGTCTGGATTCCACATTTGGAAAAATCCCAGAAAAAAATCATAATCGAGCCTCTGTCAGAAAATGAATGAACTGGTTATGGGACAATGGCAGCTGTGTGAGGGGGGGGGGGGTTGTGTGTCTGCTGTGTGTGTGTGTGTCGGGGGGGGATGTTGTGTGTCTGCTGTGTGTGGGGGGGGGGACCCACCTGCAGATGGTAGTTCATTCCTGAGCCCACAAATTCCCGGAATGCTTCGTACGTCCTCTTCCTCACCCAGCTGTCGAGGTCCATGCGCTCCGTACCGAAGCGGATCGTCTCGCTCTGGAAGTCGCCCTCCTGCTCAGGAACAGAGACACACTCAGCGCTCACACGCGCACACACACACACTCTCACATGAACACACACACACGCTCAGCACGCTCGCTCGCTCACACACACACATACACACTCACATAAACACACACACACACGCTCGCATACACACACACACGCACACACACACACATGCACGCACACACACACACACGCACACACACACACACACCACACACGCACACACACACACACACACAGCTGGCCCTCTCGGAGATCCCACCTCCACGGCTCGCAGGACGTCCCGGAACACAGATCTCTGCCTCCTCTTGTCGTTCTTGGCTCGGTGCTTGTTGCAGTCGGTGGCCAGAGAGCTGAGCTTCGTGCACAGAGGGTCCAGGCCCTCGTACTCAAACTCCTGCAGAGAGAGAGGGGCGCTCGCTTACTTCTGCTGGAGACACTGATTACCACAGGCAGTCATAATCAGCAGTTCTGCTCCATAGGCAGTTATAATCAGCAGTCCTGCTCCATAGGCAGTTATAATCAGCAGTCCTGCTCCATAGGCAGTTATAATCAGCAGTCCTGCTCCATAGGCAGTTATAACTGCTTCAGTCCTACAGGCAGGCGGTTATATAGAGCAGCTGACAGTGGCCCAAACCCCAGGCAGATGAGCGTGACTGAGCCCAGGTCTGCGGCAGCAGCAGGGAGGCGCACTCACAGGGTCCAGGTCCCTGGCCAGCTCAAACAGGAGGGCCACGGTCTCTCCTGCAGCGATCCTCATGTTCACGTCCTCACACTCCAGCAGGCTGGGCAGTCTGGGCAGGTGCCTGCAAGCACAGGAGGGCCCCCCCAGCACGTCAGCACTAGCAAACAACCGCTAAACCCGCGTGTGTGTGGGTGTGGTCCTGTGAGCACCAGAGAGCGTGAGGGTTTACACACTGTACTCTCCCGTCCAATGCGGTTAGTCCAGGAGGGATTTCCCACAAGGCTGTGCAGCTGAGCATGGTAGGGGCTGGAGTAAGCAGGATATGCCAGGACGCACCAGTAGGGGGCAGCTTACTTGCGGATGATGCAGCGCAGCTGGGTGGGGGGGCAGATGGTGAGGAGCAGGGCCCAGGCCAGCAGGGCGTGGTGGTGCAGCAGGGTGACCTGGGGGCTGAAGACAGGCCGCGTCCCGTCCGGCCGGGCGTAGGACCTGCTGAACAGGCTCTCGAAGCCCTCCATGGTGCTGTACACGTCCTGCACATCAGTATGACACGCACACACCGGTACTGTACACTTCACACTTCCTTTCACACACCTTACTAAGCAGAACCAGGTGACGTAGTGCGCTGAAAAGCGGCAGGTTTTGCTCTGCAGAAAAACAGACAGAAAGCCAGCGCTGCACTCACCAGAATGTCATCCTCTGCGACCAGACTGCAGACGCCCAAACTGGTCGCACACTGAAACAGAAGAGCAGAGCAGACGGCTCACGGCCGGGGTCCTGCAGACAGACACTTGTAGTGGAATAATGCAAAGACAGTGGCGAGAGAGGGGAAATTAACACCTTCTCAGGGCCTTTACTTTGGGCTTTTAAAAAATAAGCCGGTGCTTCTGTAAAGAGTCTGTACAAGGTCACTTTCTTTATGACACCTTTTCCTGTGTGAAACTAAGCAATATAAATACAGGGAGCCCTGCAGACACAAAGACACCTTTAAAAGCAGAATGTGCCTGTTTCCAGCAGTTTTGGGCAGTGTGTGCATAACCAGCCCCCCTGTTCACCCTGCCGTGATCTCTGCTGCGTCACGCTGCTCGGTACTGTGAACCCCTGCCCCCGCTCTTCCAGGCCTAGTGATAAGCATGTTGTGTACTCAACAGTAATGGCCTTGTCAGTCACCCTGGGTTAAACAGACCGGAGTTTAAGGCACACGCTCTAGCTGATAAAGACAGTGCACACTCACCGGCTGTAAGGGGACAGTGTTATAAGGGGACAGTACTATAAGGATGCTGTAAGGGTACAGTGTTATAAGGGGACAGTGGTGTAAGGAGACAGTGTTATAAGGAGGCGGTGTTGTAAGGGGACAGTGTTATAAGGGGACAGTACTATAAGGGAACAGTGTTGTAAGGGTGTTGTACGGGGACAGTTCTGTAAGGAGATGGTGGTGTAAGGGGACAGTGTTGTAAGGGGACAGTGTTGTAAGGAGACAGTGTTATAAGGGGACAGTGTTGTAAGGAGACAGTGTTGTAAGGGGACAGTGTTGTAAGGAGACAGTGTTATAAGGGGACAGTGTTGTAAGGGGACAGTGTTGTAAGGAGACAGTGTTATAAGGGGACAGTGTTGTAAGGAGACAGTGTTGTAAGGGGACAGTGTTGTAAGGGGACAGTGTTGTAAGGAGACAGTGTTATAAGGGGACAGTGTTGTAAGGGGACAGTGTTGTAAGGGGACAGTGTTGTAAGGAGACAGTGTTATAAGGGGACAGTGTTGTAAGGGTGTTGTACGGGGACAGTTCTGTAAGGGGACAGTGTTGTAAGGGTACAGTGTTATAAGGGGACAGTGTTATAAGGGGACAGTGTTGTAAGGGGACAGTGTTGTAAGGGGACAGTGTTGTAAGGAGACAGTGTTGTAAGGGGACAGTGTTGTAAGGGGACAGTGTTGTAAGGAGACAGTGTTATAAGGGGACAGTGTTGTAAGGGGACAGTGTTGTAAGGGGACAGTGTTGTAAGGAGACAGTGTTATAAGGGGACAGTGTTGTAAGGGTGTTGTACGGGGACAGTTCTGTAAGGGGACAGTGTTGTAAGGAGACAGTGTTATAAGGGTACAGTTTTATAAGGGGACAGTTCTGTAAGGGGACAGTGTTGTAAGGAGGCGGTGTTGTAAGGGGACAGTTTTATAAGGGGACAGTGCTATAAGGGTGGTGTAAGGGTACAGTGTTGTAAGGGTGGTGTAAGGGGACAGTGTTATAAGGGGACAGTGTTGTAAGGGGACAGTGTTGTAAGGGGACAGTGCTATAAGGGAACAGCGCACACTCACTGCTTGTCTGGCCTGCAGGTTGGCGGAGCCGTCGTTGAGGATGTTCTTGAAGACGGGCTTGAGGGTCTTGAGCACCTCCTCGCTCTCGATGCCGGAGCCCAGCTGGATGCAGAGCAGGCAGGCCAGGGAGGCGGCCGCTCCCTGCTCCTCCCCCTTACCTGGAAACAGGTAGAGCAGGGAAGCTCCTTAAACGCTCAGTCACTCAAAGGTGGGTTTCAGTCCCAGGACCGTGCTGTTGGGCTCAGGGGGGAGGATGCTAAACCCAAACTTCCCCCTGATGCCCTGCTGTGTGACAGTAGCTGTCAGATATCTGCTATGCAAGGTGCCCCATCATATCAACGAGGCACAGCATACAGTGCAACACAAACAGTTCTATTTTATTTGTATAGCGCTCTTTACAGAAAACGGTCACAAAGACGCTTTACAGAGTAGCAGAAAAAAGAGCACAAGCCAGGCCTGAACCCCCAAACATGGGCAAGCACAATAATAACTGGTATAGTATATTAACACAGCGTAATGTACCTTTCTTTACAAGCCAGGCCTGAACCCCCCAAACACGGGCAAGCACAGTAATAACTGGTATAGTATATTAACACGGCGTAATGTACCTTTCTTTAGGCAGCGTTCGATGCTGTCAGTGATGGTCATCCTCCTCTCCAAGATGAACTCGTACAGGATTTTTGTTGCCATGGCAGTTTTCAACCCGTCCAGAGCGCCCTGCCTAGTTTTCGCACTGCGTAGAATAAATGGGGCGACGGCCATTTTGTCATTAGGATATGCAAACGTGCAGCGCCAATACATTACACTGATCTTAATTAAACTATATGCTACCCGCGCCTCCAGATCTCGTTTATGAGAATGCTGACAGCTTACTGCTGAGGTACAGAGAAGGATGAAGAGGGGAAATATTTTTAAGGAAACGTAACACGGCCCGGGAATCAGCCACAGCTGTCAATGAATCAAGTTTTCCTCAGGAGGCCTTTTGAAGCTTGGCATGCCACAGTGTGCGGTTTGGCATTCCTTCACCTTTGGGATGTTTGCAGCGTGACAAAGATGCAATCTTAAAAGATAAACTGGGGGGGGGGGGGGACAAGACCGTGCAGATTATAAAGCAGAGCACTGAAAGATTCGGGAGAGGCGAAGCGAGCTGACCTCTTGTCCACGGTGCTGTCGATGAAACCCTTCAGCTTGTACTGGAAGTCCTCCAGGACCCCATCCTCCATCCCGTCCCCTCCTGCTCAGTTACAAACAGCGAAAAGCCATCAGCAAAGCACAGTGTGTTTCACCGTCATCAAGCCCAGCACAGCCCCAACTCAAATACAAGTTCTGTCTGACAGTAACTGAAGAATCCGACTATAAATGATAGTCATATTTAACGTTAAAGGTTCTGTTCAGAACTGTTCAAAACTGTTCATAAGGACCCCCTGTTGAAAAGAGTGTCGTCTGAGTTCTCCCATATGACAGACCCTAGGGCAGCCAGTGTTAGAAAAGGTATAAAGCAGTGGTCCCCCTCTTACTGCAGAGGAGCAGGGCATTGTGGGCCGCTTTAGGAGCGCGATACTTCCTGCTGCGGCGCAGCGGGGCATTGTGGGCCGGGATGCTTCCTGCTGCAGCGGAGCAGGGCATTGTGGGCCGCTGCAGTGGCGGGAGAAGCCTCACCTTCCTCCGGCAGGCTGGCCGAGTCGCTGAAGCTGCTGCAGTGGCTGAGCGTTTCTATGGAGACGTCCTCGTCACTGAAAGGCTGCCCAGCTCTCTGTGGAGCCCCTGTCACAGACAGCACAGACAGCACAGGCAGCACAGGCCACACGTCAAACGCCTGCGTGCAAAATCTTCAGATCACGTGGTGGAGAAAGAGAACCTGCAGGGTGTGCAAGCCCAGGCTTGATGCAGCGCAGAACGGCTTCTAGACCTAAATGTTTTGTTCTCGTCGTTTTATGTACTTTAGTTCTCGTACAGGTCTATGATCTAGATGCCTCCGTGTGCAAGTGTGTGAAGCAGCTGCAATGACTAACAGGTAGAGGAAGCCCTGGTTTACACACAGCAGTGTGATGACTGCAGTGAACTGTGATGTAATCGGATATGATGGACCTGATTGGTGGACACCTGTGAGTGCATGTGCACCGGTGTGGGAGCCGATGCTGCTGCCGGAGTTCAGGCTGTCCTGGCCTGCAGCTTGTGTCACCAACTGCCATTTCATTTCATAGAACGGCTTGATAAGGACTGAAGGACAAGCAAAGCCGTTTGATTGGGGGAAAAAACTGCCACGTTGCCTTAGATACAGGCAGCCTAGATTAATGTAGCTAAGCCCCTCTGACACCAAGCTGTAAGGAAAGAGAAACACTGCGGGGCTTGTATTAAATTATTCCAGCCTAAACGCCTCCTGCTTCTACATCAAATTGCCAAGAAGGGTTATTAATAAAACTCAAATTAACTTCCAGTGACCTTTCAGAACACAATTTGCTCACCTTCAAAGCACACGTTCTCCTTGAAGTACACCTGTACATTTCAGAATGAGAATCAGTGTTCCCCTGGAAACAACTGTAGACCTTCTGATCACATGACCGAAAACATGCTGGCTGGCTGGCTTTCAGCTGTTACCAGGTCCGTTTCCGTCCCTACACACGTGAATG
This sequence comes from Anguilla pacifica, assembly GCA_039654925.1. Classification (NCBI taxonomy): domain Eukaryota; kingdom Metazoa; phylum Chordata; class Actinopteri; order Anguilliformes; family Anguillidae; genus Anguilla; species Anguilla pacifica. Next base: position 16,409,759 of record CM077302.1, read on the forward strand.
TCTGTGACTGAGTGATGAAGTTACACCATTGGTCGGCCAGAGAGGTCCAGCCATATACTAGGTTTTGACCTGGTTTTATCAGTTGAGCAGTGGAAAATTCAATCTGTGTTCTCTTATTTTTTTGACAGCGTCATCAAGGGTTCCTGATATGACTCCTCTGACTGTGCAGACACAGGACAAACACAGCTGGGGAAAATTCCGCAGAATTTCTGCCAGCGAGCACACCACCAGCACCCATACCCTTTTTAAAATGGAAAGGTCAGAGTCAGTACCTCCTCTGCACCCTCTGGATGATAAGCCCTTCTGGCTCAATACTGTTCCATGCAACAAGTTAGATAGATTTTGTACCACAGGTCATTCACAGATCTGAACCAGCTGTGTAGTCTTTATGCTTCTCTGGATTTGAGCTCCTGCCAAGCGATTTTACTAGTGCACAGCTGGTTTATATCAATGATGTAAAAAATCATCATCTTGGGTTTAGGCAAGTAAAAAAACTACATGCAGGGCTGAGATTGAAGAATACACTGTGTTGTGAACTACAGGATGAATACGTCCCCTGTACCTGGTGGGGCTGTAATCCAAGCCAGAAGCGTTAAGAGAGGACTTAAAAAATACTGAGGAATCATGATGTGCCTGTAGGCAAACCAGCCCGTCAGATGTCTCTGTTATGTATGACACGGACACGGGTGGAAAAGTGAGCAGTACACGTGATTGCATTCACGTGGCAATCTATAAAACACACGCGCGCCCGCATCGCAGCCAGGCCCTGCTGGCCAGTCAGCTGCTCCGTGTGTGTAGCCATAGCATACGTGCTAAACGCCATAAAGTCGCGATCAATTTAATCATTCATTTGTCATTAACAGACGGCTAGCTAAACGTAGCTATCTACACTTAAATGCGTTGATTTAACGACTTCATTACCTAGTTGGAGTAAGGAGTAAGATCAGTTTAGCTAGCTGAATACCATTTTTTTAAATGTGCGTAAACCTTGAAATTACAAAAACAGAACATCATATGTTATAGTGGTAACTAGCTAACGATTTTATCACCTGCAGTTCGTGCAACAGCTTGCAAAATGTAGCATTGGAACTGTCGCCTTAGCAACTTAGTAAAACATCTTATTAGTTAATTTACACGCAACTCTCGGGGGACAGTTTTTGATTATACGAGAAACTGGCAGTTATTGGTGTTTCCATTGCATAAGGTTCCTAGATATCTTATCCCCAGATAACCTGTTATTTGCTAAGATAGGAGTTTCCAACGCTGTAAACAAGGCCGTTGTGTATCAACAAATACATCTAAGTTTGTATTGGGTTTTTATCAGAATGACAATATTTACATTTACTTAAAACGCTACACGGAAACAAGTTTGCTTATTTTTATTAAAGCTAGCAAACGTCAGGAACGCAAGACAAATATGTCCCATATACTGCACTTAACTATGCTTAAAAAAGCAAGATTAAATCTTATCACCAGAGACAAGAAGTTATATTGCGCGTTTTAGTAATTCCATGATACGTGGCGCGCGAATTTCCATTACTGATTCGCGCCAGATGTCCCATAAATTGCTTCTCAGGAGCTTACTATGATAGTCAAAATCGAATTGCGACCTACATCTTCAGTCTGTTTTTATGTTGAGCGTTGCGAATCGCCTTCATAATTATTAGATAGATTTTTATTACACATGCAATACCAACAGCTGGATCCCTCCAAGTACAACACACAGGCCACAAAACGGTGGGTAATGTAGTTACATCAAGCATAGCTCATTGTCCATTTACTCCCGATATTTTCATATAAATGACTGCAATTCCCAACGTTCCTTTCGCACACATCATGGCTGGAATGTGACGATCGGTCATCATAACCATGCAGGCATCATTCCTTACCTCTCCTCTTCTTGGACCTTGGCATCTTCGTTTAGAAAAAAAAAGAAATAAAGGTGTTCACAAAAATCAGCCAATAGAAGACCAGTTTTTTGTGAAATGTCTCTTCAAATAAAAATCTTCAGGTGGCACTGTTAATAGATAAGAATCGAAAGCAGTCCCGGTAAAAAACTGCGAACAAAAACGACTCATTTTCCCTCTAAAACTACGGCTGAGCAGAGTACTACTGGCAGCCCGGTTTTATACTGTCCATGCGTCACACGTAAAATGAGGTGGTTCTTCGCGGGAAAGCACCCTACTGTCATCCGGAGAGCCAATCTGGTCGCTGGACTCCGGGGTGTGGAGTGACGATAGATTTGTCTGACGCAATGCCGCAAGAATTAGTTTTCCAGTCTGATATGTCACGTTCCCATGCAGACAGTGACGGCGGAGTACGATCATAGTGATTTGAGTTCTATACAACTGCCGGCTACTATCCTATAAAAATAGATTGCATTTTGCAAGTAACTTTTCATAGTATTCAAAGACGTTGTGCCGAGACCAGTAGCCTATTGTAAGAGAGTATAAGAATGGGGACAGGGAGGGAGGCAGATCAGTTTAACCACTGTGTGTGTGAATCCCTCCCACCAAAAATAAAAAAAGGGGGGGGGGAAGCCGAAGTCCTTGGCAGGAAGAACTGCTAATGTACTATGGTTTTTATTTTCATTTTTACAGACTTGACTGGTCTTTCGTGACGATTGTTCCTGCTGTCAGTGAATCCCATGCAGTTTACAGGTGTGCAAATTCCGCTTGCAGACTTTAACTTGGCGCATGTTCTGAGCAGGGCTCTTATGCACAGCTGAACTCTGCCTGGGCTGCTGGTTATCAGCTGTGGGCAGTGAGAGCTGCAAGCCTGCCCATTCCCCACTTTACCCTATCTCTCCAGCGCACGTGCGTCTGTGTATGGACTGCGTGAGTCTGGACCAGGGCTGCCCAACCCCGTTCCTCAAGATTTACTATCCTGTAGGTTTTCATTTCAACCCTAATCTGGCCCACCTGATTCGACTAATTAACAGCTCAACAGAGATCTCTAGCTGTTGAATGCAGTGCAGGCTACTCTGTTAGGGTTGGAGTGAAAGCCTACTGGACGGGAGATCTCCAGACACAGGGTTGGGCAGCCTATGTGTATGACCTGTGTATGGTTGGAGTATGTGTAAGCACTATGTAGAATTGGGTATGGGTTTGGCCTGTGTAGCGCTGGAGTAAGTGTGTGTGTTATGTAGAGTTAGAGTATGTTCCGTTTCAACTTCATGGACAAATGACTGCCTGTAGTCCTTCTTCAGCTCTGCTGGTTTTCATTATTACATGGCATTTTAATAATTAATATGAGCTGCTCATTACACAGTTAATTCACGTAACCTGGTTACATGGGTCTGAGTTGGGTGCTATTAAAGGTGAAAACAGAAACCAGCATTGCTTGTGTCTCTCCAGGACCAGGGTTGCCAGACCCCTGACTTGGTGTAAGAGATCAAAATGTATTTCAGAAACTTTAAAGTGATGATGAGTATGAACGTGTCTGAATTTAATTTTAAAAAATGATATGATGAATTTCAGTCTACCAAACTATAAATGGAAATCCAACTAGTTACTGTACCTTTTGCAGTTACTGACTGTGTGGGTATGTGTAGGTGTTAGTGATCACATAATTAACATAGTTGAGTATTCAGTACGTGGTTATTTTATTATATTCAATATTATAAAAACGTATCCAGAAGTCATTGGAATAATTTCAGTCATAATGTCAATGGATGCGACCTGAAGTTTACTCGTTGCCCATGGCAACCATCTTCCGCCTGTCATTTGCGCAACCCGCGCTCGGTACCATTGCACGACGCTGGAAGAGGCGGACGGTTGTCGGACACTTGTTATTTCTCATAGACTTGCAAACTATATTGGTTTAAAAATGACTTGCTCACAGAGCCACACGAATACCTGTGTGCAGTGCCAATTCCGGTTTATTTAAATAGCATCATCTGCAAATTTGACTACATAACTTTTAGACTTTTCATGTGGAAAAATACAATCTAGAATTTGCAAAAGAGTCACAGTGGGATCGAGTGCACGCGCAGGTTTCGAACGTCCGTTTCACGAAGAGCTGTCCAACTTAATTTTAAGACCCCAGTTGGGATATGGGTAGCGCTGCCTCCGTAGCGGATGCCAAGAAAGAAGAGGTCGAGCCGGTTCCCTGTCGAGCACCTGGGGATGATGCCGAATTTAAAGATGACAAGAGCATCGCGCCTCATAACGTCGAAGAAGAAGAACCATCCCGGCAAGTACGTGTAAATTGCGTCTCTGTTCCATAGCTTACAAACGCGGTGCATCCCAACCGCCTGTTGTAGGAATGCTGCTTGGGCCGCCCAACAATGTACTACTCTTGCGATTCCCATTTACAATTTAAATGAATACGTTTAATACCGTTTCAGGAACCTGCAAGTCACGCAATTGAAATTTCGTCCAGTGACGAGAGCATTACGGAGATGCAGGATGAGGCAGTTGAAGAAATCGAGACCATGTTTAAAAAGACAATGGCGGTGAGTAGATAAACCCCAAATAGTTAGAATAACTATTGTTTTCTAACTGTTTATTTTACTTTACGTCAATCCGAGAAGGATGGGTTGGGTTTCCCTTTACGGTCTATGTCCTGTTGCCACCCAACACCTGAAGGTATAGCAGTCTTGGGTTACTTGGCTCTTGTTTTCTATTTTGACACCTTGGGAGGCTTTATCCCGTGGCAAGGTTTTTCTGTCAGCTTATGTTTTATGTCAGCTAAAATAACAATAGCACATCTGCAGAGAGACAGCAGTGAGTGTAATTTAAATGTAGCATTCCTCTAAATCACATCACAGGAGCCATAACTGTTGTTTCATTGACTCAATTATTGTTTAAGCCAGTGCAGTATCAGTTAGCCTGCAGGATGTGGTGTATTGTGCTGCAGGTGATGTGTAATTATATTGTCAGGCAGTATGTTAATGTTTAATTTCTCTGTCTTAAGGAGGCTTCCACAGAAACGGAAGGGCCTTTAGCCTTTGAGAGTTTCCTGCATAAGAACGGCACTCTGTACAGCTGTTTCAGTCAACACGGAAGCCGAGTGTACGTTGATGAGACCAACGTAAGCATCCTTCATGCATACTGCATTAACACTATTGCATTTCATAATACCTTTTGTTCTGTAGTGTTTATGGTTTATGAATAATAATAATAATAATGATAATAATAGTAATATTTCTCGAAGGGTCTTGTCCCGTTTCCAGATGAGTGGTACAGCGAAGGACGGTTCATTAATGCCACAAATGAGGTAAAGCTGAACACGTTCTCGAAAAAAAAGTCACGTTATTAATCTGTGTGCTGGGGAAGGGGAAGCTCTGTCTGTCTGTCCGTCTGTCTGTCCGTCTGTCTGTTCCACGCGCAGCAGGCACTCAGCCAAAACGCGGCTCCCTCCGGCAGCCAGCCCGCGCCCGCCGAACCCGCGTTTGCCGAAGACGACCGCGCCAGTGCCGTGTACATCCAGGGGAAGGGCATGCTCATGACCTACATGTTTGAGGTAGCCGGAACCGCCCGGAACATTTCAGAACTGCCAACCCCACTTCCCCCCTCCGCCACCCCCCACCTCCACCCCCACCCCCACCCCAAAGCTGTGGAGGGGGTTAGAGAGGGACTGTGATGCTCTGCACTCTGACCCCTGCAGGAGAAGGCCAACGTGTGCCGATACTTTGACGCTCAGTCAGGGCTGTGGCTCCTGCTGCCCCTGCAGTGGGAGATGAACATCGACTTCGTCAGAATCCGAATTCAGCAGGTCATGGTAAACGTCTGCCTTCTGCATAATCCCAAACCACTGCCACCCCTGCCCTTTATTTATTTATTTTCTAGTTTACCTTTTCTTTCTCTTTTTGTATATTTATTTCTTATTGTATATTTATTATTTGTTTTTGCAACACCTCCTCTTTAGGAAACTTATAAATATTTATTCATTTACTTATTGGCTACTTTCTCTTTTCTTTCCTGTCTGTATATCTATTTATTTAATAACCATGCCTTAGTTTAGCTGTTCTCTTTGGGTTCTTTAAACCAACGCTGTTCTTCTCCTCCGGTCAGTGGCTGTTCTCACCGCGCTCTCCTTTGTGCCGTGCGCAGGGCGCCCTGCCGGGGCTGGCCGACCCGACGGAGGTCACCGCAGCCCTCCGCCAGTGCCGCTACGACCCCGACGAGGTCATCTCCGCGTACCTCTCCATTTTCGGAGACGCTCTGCTCCAGCCGTCCCAGGGAGAGCAGGGCGGCAGGGAGCTGCATTCCTTCAGGTGAGCGAGCCCCAGCACTGCTGCAGGTAAAGGTACTGTATTTAGACACTGCTTCTGTGTCTCTAATGCTTTAGCAACCAGCAAATGATGTTTTGATCTGGTCTTCATTGGGGTTACCTCCACACTGAGAACTTTTTTTGTTGCTGAATCACTGGGACCATTGAAACAGTATATAGAGATATTCATTTGCCTGTACTTGCATGGCTGTAATTAGACTGTGTTTTTAGCCTCCTGCTGGGTGTGCATAGAGTGTGTTGGGCTTCCCCTCTGCTCAGGACTCACCTGGAGAAGGAGCGGGTGATAGAGGACCTGAGGCAGAGGCTGCTGCTCAAAGAGCAGGAGGTGGAGAGGCTGGTCCAGAGGAACAGCCAGCTGTCCCGTGAGACGCAGAACCTGTCTGACACGCTCCAGCACCTCCACCGCACGGTGGCCGAGCTGGAGGCGGGCCAGCAGGAGGCGCGGGAGAGGGTCCGGGCCCTGCTGGCCCGCCGCCCCGCGCTGCCCCCCCCAGCCCGGCCCGAGCCGCGGCCCGCCGTGGACCCCGCCCGCCTGCAGGCGCTCGCCGCCCTCACCCGCGGCCTCAACGTCGCCGGCAAGCAGCTGCGCTCGGCCGCCGCCCGGTGGCTGCAGGACGCGCGCCGCCAGGCGGCCCAGCTGGAGGAGGAGGCGCTGCGGCTGGCCCGGGCCCAGGAGGAGGCGTGCAGGGAGGCGCAGGAGCTCTGCGCGCTGTACAGGAGGGAGGCCCTGGAGAGGAAAGCGCTCTACAACAGGCTGCTGGAGCTGCAGGGGAACATCCGCGTCTTCTGCCGCTGCCGGGCCAGCGCCGCCGCCGCCGCCACCAGCCCCTCCCTGGAGGTCACCTCCGAGGAGGAAGTGGCCGTCAGCCAGAAGAGCGGCAAGAGGAAGTTCCTCTTCGACAAGGTGTACTCCTCTAGCGCCTCTCAGGTGAGAGCTGGTACTGCAGGCAGGGTTTAAATGCAGCTGGTCTGGCTGACCCCGCCTCCCTCTCTCTCTCTCTCTCTCTCTCTCTCTCTCTCTCTCTCTCTCTCTCTCTCTCTCTCTCTCTCCTCTCGCTGCAGGAGGCTGTGTTCGAGGGGACCCTTCCGATCATAGCCTCCTGCGCTGACGGGTATAACGTCTGCATTCTGGCCTACGGGCAGACGGGCTCGGGGAAGACCTACACCATGATGGGACCCAGAGATAAGCCAGGGGTTAATGTTCGGTAGGCCCCCGGCATGCCTGCTCTCACGCCCAGGGCCACACCAGCTCGGATAGACCCGCAGACCAATCACGATGGAGATCAGAAATGGATGATTCTGGTTTCCTGACTCCCTGACGATGCTGCGGCTCGTGTGAGAGCAGAGGAAAGTCTGGTGGTAATTTCCGCTGTTTGAACGCGGGGCATCAGTAAGTCAGCGCTCTGCCTGTTAGCGTGTATCAGGACAAACGCACTAGGGTTACGAGCTCCAGCGAGCTCGGGTTTCAGCCCGGGGGTCCGGTTGCCTTTGTCTGCCGGAGGCCACACGCAGATCTCTGCTGCGTCCTGTCACCAGTGAAGACGACAGCAGTCATCCTCCGCTGTAGTTCCCCTGGCAGTGCCGTATAGTGTGACCTGACTGGGCCACCCCACTGAGCCAGAGGGATTCACTGCCTTTCTGTCTGTGTTTGCAGGTCAGTCAGGGAGCTCCTACGCATTTGTAAAGAGAGAGAAAAGGTCACCTATACGCTGAAGGTACGTATGTTTTAATAATGAGCTCAGCAAATTAGCACATCGCAGTCCCATTTAACGAGGTGGGGATCAGACACCGTTCAGTCACTTGATTACTTGTTGACTACGCGGACAATGGTGGGATGCAGAGACGAATAGCGCATTTACAGTAAAATCACAAGCAGGCCAACAGAAATGGGCCTAATATCTCAGCTTAACGCATCATGTCTCCCCTCTTATATGCAGGTCTTTAGGTGTGTGGCCCCCTCTATGTTACATTGTGCAGTTTCATCATTAACAGCCACTGTTTACGGAATGACTACGTTACCCAGCATTCTCTAAGCTCCCCCCCCGTCTCACCCTTTCAGATCTCCATGTTAGAAGTTTACAACGACAGCTTAAACGACCTCTTGGCAAAGAGCGCGACGGGTCATTTGGAGATCAGGACCCAAGGGAAGTCCGTCACCGTGCCTGGGCTCACCGCCGTGGAGGTGAAGACGGAGGAAGACATTTTAAGCGTCATGGAACTGGGTGAAAAAAACAGAAAGATCGCCTCGACCAAAATGAACATAGAGAGGTACTGAGAGTTTTATTTTTTTAACTGTCATTTGTGTTTCAGTTGTTAGCACTGCATGGTGTATTTGCAGTTCCTCTGGGTAAGGTGGTCTACTCTGATGCATCATTCTGAACCCAAGCTATGAAATACAGTATCATCTGAGCTCAGAGCTGAAGATGATTTGTGATTCATATGATCTGTGTTCTGCTTTAATTCATGGAATGTACAGGCTAACCGGTCAGTCAGCTCCACATTCATAACATTGGTCATAGATAAAAGTCATTCATGAAGTTTCCCCCCCGATCAATACTCTGGTACACCCCTCAATATCCGACATCCAAATGCCAAACAGTACCTCAGACCTCAAACAAGCGCAGGTCAGTGGCTAGCATGGCATGTAATGTATCTTTATTAAAGGAGCTGAAAAGATGGACACTACAGGAAGTGACATCACGTGACTCTGTCTCGCCCACAGCTCTCGTTCTCATCTCATCCTCACCCTGCGGGTGGACGGGGCGGACACCGTCTCCGGGGCGACCTCCCGCGGCACCCTCACCCTGTGTGACCTGGCGGGGTCAGAGCGCATCTCCAAAACCGAGGCCAAGGGAGCCCGGCTGCTGGAGGCCGCCTCCATCAACAAATCCCTGACCGCCCTGGGACAGGTCAGCCAATGGGAGTGGAGAGGGGGTGGGGCAAGGCTAATTGCACAAAGGCCATCTGAACCAGGGCTGCCCAAGCCTGTTCCTGGAGATCTACTGTCCTGTAGGTTTTCACACCAGCCCTAACAAAACGGTCCTCATTCAACAGCTAGAGATCACTTTGAGCTGCTAACGAGTAGAATCAGGCATGTCAAATTAGGGTTGAAATGAAAATATACAGGGTGGTAGATCTCCAGGAACAGGGCTGGGCAGCCCTGAACTGAACATTTCTAAATCTGTGTACAGAACTGTTGTCAAACTCCATTCCTTGAGGGCCACATTGTCTGCTGATTTTCAGACTGTTGTCCAGTAGCTCATTTAAGTCATTGATTGGCTAAAGAACACAAGCACCATGTTCTCAAGGCCTTAATTGGCTGCTGATTGAAAGGAAACCACAGATACCTGCAGTCGCTGCGGCCCCCCTGGGAATGTGGTTATTATAGTTTGCGTATCTTGCTGATGAGGTTCTGATGGGCTGTGTTAAGCCCCAGTGAGCTGAACGTACCCTCCCCCCTGCCCAGGTGTTCAGCGCTCTGAAAAGCAACGCGCTGCACGTGCCCTTCAGGAACTCCAAGCTCACGCACCTGCTGCAGCCCTGCCTCAGCGGAGACGCCAAGGTAACGCCCAGTCTGCCAGGGGAACAGTACTTTGGGGCATTACCCAGCATCCTTAGCGAGCTCTCCTGACAGCGCCGTGCCCTCTGCTCGCCGCAGGCCTGCGTGTTCGTGAACGTCAGCCCGGAGCCCAAGGACCTGCCGGAGACGCTCAGCACCCTGCAGTTCGGCTCGTCCGTCCGCCAGGTGGCCCTGGGCCGAGCCGCTCAGCACGCCATGCCCGCCGCCACGGGGCACAGCGCCAAGGCTGAGAGATAACCTCTGCTCCGCTCACACTTTGGGGGGCCAGCACCCCCTTTTCTACCCCACCCCACCCCTCCTGGGGGATCCCACTCCCCCCCTGTCCTGCTGGCTGCTGCATCCTCATCTCCAGCACCGTCACTAAACCACAGAAAATGGCTAACATCCATATACAGCATCACCAGCGGAGGGCGCCATTTCTTCACACACTGAAACTCACATAACACCAGCTTTGGTGTAAATGGTAAATGGACTGCATTTATATAGCGCTTTTATCCAAAGCGCTTTACAATTGATGCCTCTCATTCACCAGAGCAGTTAGGGGGTAGGTGTCTTGCTCAGGGACACTTCGACACGCCCAGAGCGGGGATCGAACCAGCAACCCTCCAACTGCCAGACAACCGCTCCTACCTCCTGAGCTATGTCGCCCCCATAGAGAGGGCGTACAATCAATGAAAGGAAGGAAGTAATTGCAACAGTCCTACCAAGAGCACAGAATCTAATAGTTTTCCATTCTCCAGTGGAAGTGTTTCTGTTTGGCATCGGGAGGCAAAGTTAATGATGAACAAGCCCAGCGAGGGGAGCCCAGTCTGCTTGCTCAAGTTCCACGTTCCTCTGGATCAGGTCTGCAGGCTCAGACTGAGGACTGCGACATGGAAACAAGCAGCCGCTTGACATCACACGCTTCAGAGGAGAGCGATCGCTCGCCTGGGCCACCCGCTAACCTGACTGTGCATTACAGCAGCAAGCACGGCGGGGGCTACGACCGGGCCGCTCCACCACTCAGAGAGGAGGAAGGGAAGCGTTTTTTAAAAAGCATAAAAAAGCAGCGCAGCATTATTGTCTTTGAATTGCATTTATTTAAGTGTGTCCCTTTTGATGCAGCGTCCGTTTACTGGTACGTTGGTTGACAGAGATGGAATATGAAGGCCGTGCTTTGGTTGTGCAGCGTTTGGAGCCACGCCCACATCGGAGCCCCGCCTACGTGGAGCCCCGCCTGTCCCTCAGCAGCTGGTTCAGAACGCTGGTCTCCCTCAGGACCCGCAGGTCCGAATCGTCCTCGGCGATAACCGGGAGGCCTTTGCTCCGCCCCCCGGGCTCTGAGTCGCTCTCGCTGTCCGACAGGCCGCAGAGAAGGGCGTCGTTTTCATAGGTAGGGAAGTAGTACCTAACAGGTGAGAGAGCAATCAGCTGAGCATTTCCACAGTCATTAAGAAGCATTAACAGAAGGAGAGTTAACTGATCACCACTGTATGATTCTACTGGCTTTACTAATGTGGGCTGATACTGTTATTGAGTGATGACTGTGTGGAGTCTAATGTGTATTTTAAAATATTTTAACCCATCAAACCTGTAAATAAACTAACACTATTTTCACTACAAAAACAGAACTCTTCTTTAAAAATGACTGTGCATGTTTTGGTTAGTAAACGTGTTTCAGTTATGATTCTCATGGACTCCAGATGATTTCTTAAAATGGCGGATGTTTGCTGTATTAAAATGGCGAATGTCTCTGTTGTATTAAAATGGCGGATGTTTGCTGTATTAAAATGGCGGATGTCTCTGCTGTGTTAAAATGGCGGATGTCTCTGCGGTGTTAAAATGGCAGATGTCTCTGTTGTGTTAAAATGGCGGATGTCTCTGCTGTGTTAAAATGGCGGATGTCTCTGCGGTGTTAAAATGGCGGATGTCTCTGTTGTGTTAAAATGGCGGATGTCTCTGCTGTGTTAATAGAGCGTGTAAAGCAGGCCTCAGCCTCAGCTGTGCTCGGCGGCTGAAGGACACGCACTGAGGCTGATCCCAGCGGCTCCTCTCGGGCACGCTCATCACGTGCGACGCCTCCGCCAGGTGCCCGACCACCTCGGCCCTGGAGCCGAACTTCTCCTGGCAACCGTAGCAACGGCACTGGTGGATCTCCCGCCGAATGTAGTTGACCAGTTTCACCTGCTGGTAAAACCTGAGGTCTGGGGCGGGTCACACCGAGCACAAGCAGTCATCAGTCCCAGGCCTGCAGTTATGTAATGCACACAGTAATACACACAACCAGGAAACTATTTTCACCTATGAAAATTATTATTTTCCCCCTGTACATCTTTTGAAAAGAGACTCAAGCAAAGGATGCTGAGCAAAAATTTTATTAACTTATGAGTAAGAGATCATCATAGTCTGCGTGTAGTGCATCCTTTCCTTTACGTATGTGCATAAGCCCTACTCACCGAGATCGACCTTTAATTTCTGAAGGTCAAACTTGTGGCTTTCCTGTAAGGAGGAACAGGGCATTCCACTATCAGTGATGAGCCAGTACGGGCAGTAAATATGTCCCACGTGACCCAAAGTTTGTGGTACTCGGTTCCGCATCTCTCTTTCCGTTTGTCACTCCCCTGTGATTGGCCATGCCTGTGTTTGTGCATAAACCTTTACCCCCATTTGCCGTACCTGCATGTGTGTGTAAACCTTGTCCATGGTCTCTGATTGGCACTCGCAGAAGAGGCAGACTGCACGCATGGGGTGGGCCTGCCAGTCTGACCAATCGCTGAGGAGAGACCAGAGCACACGGATAAGTGATGTCATTCCACTACTCCACTACTTCCTGTGCCTGAGGGTAAAATAGCAAGGTCAGGTCCTTACTCATCCTGGTCATCCTCCATCTCACGGTCGTCCTCCGACTGCACCTCCTCCCAGGTCTTCCCCAGTTCCTAATTTACATGGAAAAACAGGAAAAAACACATATTCAGAAAAATGGCAGTTTAAACCGTTAAAAACCTACTTTAAATCTGGTCTCAAAATTAAAATAGGTACACACACAACAATATAGAACTAATTAAATCCATAGAAATCAATGTATCAGAGTTGTGAACAGGCTGTGGACACCAGTGTGCCAGTGAGTCTCCATTAAGGAAGTGTGCTCGATGACCAAGGGGCCTACGTGTGACCAGCGGGGAGAGAAGGCTTCGTATCCGATTACGAATCGAACAGAAGCTAACAGCCCTGTACCTGTGGGACTCAGCCCCACCACTCTCAACAGTAGACAGATCCTGCCTTTTGGAAATGACTTCATCAAAACCCGTTCCCCTCGAGAGCAGCGGTGTGGAAAATGGAGCGAGAGAGAGAGAGAGCGTGTGTGTGCTCAGGGAATAATGAGATGCTCATAAACCTGTCTGAACACCAGCGGCTCTTAAATGGGCGAGACCTCCAGCCAATGAAAGGTCTCGTTATTAAGGGTCTCACACATTTCCGCTCTGGTGAGACCGACCCGTGCGTCACCTGCGCGCGTTCCCTCGAAATCCCAGCCAGCTATTAACGAGCAGCACCTTAATTAGAACGGCATATTTGTGATTGGTGGATTCATGAAAAACACCATCCTCAAAATTGAAAGATTTAGATGTATAATAGGTGTAAACGCCATTTTAATCACGCAATAAAAATGGTCTCAAAATGCGCAGCGGGCAGTGTAAAACCTTTTTTGCATTTAGGAGTTTAAAAAAGCCTCATTTAATAAGCTGAATAAAATGGGTTTAATATCATAGTGTTTGCCTATTATGTAACGCTGAAATAATGAATGACTGATTGCACTGGGTCTTTGAGAAGGACATTTTGGGAATGTGCGTGTACTGGAACACCGTGTCATACCAAGTAATTGATGACGTAGAACCTGTCGTACTCGTGGTTCTTGGAGTTTATCCGGCGATGCTGCTTCTTCCTCATGTGATCCTTCAGTGTGGTCTTGTCTCTGAAGGTCCTCTCGCAGTACAGACACTGCAAACTGAAACAGCCCCCCCCCCCCCCAAAAAAAAACAACCGCAGGACCTGACAGTTACACGTCTGGCCACAAAGGGGAGCCCTTTCTCAAAACAAACAAACAACAAAAACAAAGTGAACATTGATATTCAGAGCAACTGATGGCATTGATACATTATTTACTGACTGAGACAGCCTATTATGCCTGACTGCTTTCTGTGCTTGACTCAAAAACAAAAGGAAAAGAAAGACTTTAACTGAGGGAAACACTCAGACACATTCATGAGAGTTCACTCAAAAATGACTGACAGAGGCAAACGAGTTTACCAAGGCGTTCCGCAATCGTAAGATTTAAAAAGATTTACAAAGGATAAATCCAAAAAGAAGGACATCCTTCCGCTGCACATTTTTTCTCCTGCAGATTTCACAAACATTTATTAAGGAGCTGAGCTTTCAGTCAAAGACCTTAGTCAGAGCTTTGATCAAAAGCTCAGCTCCTAAATGTTTGTGAAATCTGCCACGGATTAAACATGCGGATGTCCTTCTTTTTGGATTTACCGTTTGCCTCCAGCACAGTGTGCGGTAATTCCTTTTATCTGCAATTGCAAGATTTAAAATCTTGAGATCGTTGCTGCTTAAATATCTGTTAACTTCTGTTTTCCCCCATTGGAGAAAGCTGTAAAGTCTACAGCTGGCAGCAGTAGTGAATTCTCTGTGAGCTTGGGGCAGCTCACACACACACACACACACGATCTCACCTGTCACCTGAGACGGGCTCGCTTACCTGTCCAGCTTCGACTGCAGGGCACTGAGGAACTCTGAGCAGTACACGATGTTGTCGGGCAGACCCACGTTGAAGGAGTGCTCTTTGGCCATGTGATTCAGGAGCAAAGACCTGCAGAGTGCAGGAAGAGCAGGCTTCACCAAGCAGGACTTTACCTGCATTACATCACACACAGGCGTTTAACACAGTCTTACACAGACCACATTTATACATGCAGTCCATGTATTCAGCTTTTATGTTTCTCTGTAACAATTCAGGTTCAGTCCCAACTGGAAATTGAACCCGTAAAAAAAATGTGAGTTCCGAGCCCAGTTCCCTAACCTGTACGCTCACACTGCCACCTGAGCAGCCCGCATGGTACCTGGGCGTGCTGTAGAGGCGGGCGGGGTCTGGCACTAGAGTGTCTGAGTGGTGGTGATGGTTTAGAGGCCGCGGGACTCTGAGCCCTCCCGATGGCGGGGTACTGCGGCCCGAGCTCGGAGTCCGCCTGCGTCTTTAATCACCACCGTGGAGCACATTAAAGCAGACGCCTCCTCAGACGCTGCAGCCCTCTCAGATGCTGCAGCCCGCTCAGATGCTGCAGATGCTGCAGTCCGCTCAGATGCTGCACTCCGCTCAGATGCTGCAGCCCGCTCAGATGCTGCAGCCCGCTCAGATGCTGCAGATGCTGCAGCCCGCTCAGATGCTGCAGACGCTGCAGCCCGCTCAGATGCTGCAGTCCGCTCAGATGCTGCAGCCCGCTCAGATGCTGCAGATGCTGCAGCCCGCTCAGACGCTGCAGTCCGCTCAGATGCTGCAGATGCTGCAGCCCGCTCAGATGCTGCAGATGCTGCAGCCCGCTCAGATGCTGCAGATGCTGCAGCCCGCTCAGATGCTGCAGATGCTGCAGCCCGCTCAGACGCTGCAGCCCGCTCAGATGCTGCAGCCCGCTCAGATGCTGCAGCCCGCTCAGATGCTGCAGACGCTGCAGTCCGCTCAGATGCTGCAGTCTGCTCTGTCACATCCGTCCCCACAGGGAGCCCCTAACTGGGGGGGGCTAACTGATCAAAAGTCTCTGCGCTCAGCCCTGCTCTTCCTTTTCATCTCTGCCTATCTCTGCCTCCACCCCCATAACCTTCAAAAACCGGGGGGGGGGGGGGGATCCTGGCAATATTAAATAAATCTAACGATACGCCGGTGCTGATGCACACTCCTGAATCAGAACAGGCCTCTGTCTGGACCCCGCGTCTCCAACTGTGGGGCTGTCTGCACAGCAGCAAGGTGCTTTAACCCTCTGAAGAGTAGGCTTTTCAGAATGTTTTCAAAACTCAAAGTCAGTGTTCTAATCGTATCTGTGGGTCCTCCTTGTTGCAGAGAGCATGTGCAGGTACCTGTTTCCTGTGAACTCCTGGGAGCAGTGAGCGTGTGCAGGTACCTGTTTCCTGTGAACTCGTCGTTGCAGAAGAGGCACGTTCTCTGGAAGCTCTGATCGTCGCGCTCCTGCTGCTGCTGCTCCAGGACCTCCTCCTGCACACACAGCAGGTAGAGCCATTAAATAAGAGTGACTGCCATGTTCCGCATGATACACGCACGCACACACACACACACACACACACAGGCACGCTCATTGGGGCAGGTCCTGGCTGTGCTGCACATGCCCACCGTCCTAATTTACGCAGATGACTTCATTCCTGGGGGTTTTGGTGTTCGGGTAAGAGTTAGTCATGTGAGCATCCCTCCCCCCCTCAGATTGCAGCTTGGATGGGGGGGGCGGGGGGGAGGGATACTGATACGCAAACAAGTAGCGCCAGCCTGCCCCCAGCTGCACGCTAGCGCTCATCGCTCCACGTGTCAACGCGGTCAGGGTCCACTTACGCCTGTCCACAACTCAGGCAGACCCACAACACTCTGTACATGCAGTCTCAGCTATGCCATAAACACGCTGATCTCATCTTAGAGCAGCGACCCAGCTCTGCGAATTTCACCCTGAGGACACAATTAAAACTGCGCAGATGCTGAGATCATTAACATCTTATCTTGTTTTAGCACGGCGTACGCAGTCATCCATGCTGGGTTGATGTTCAGTGAACACCAGAGCGGTGGACTCCTGGAAGTAATTCTTAATGCTGCTTGGTGGTA
Organism: Anguilla pacifica; assembly: GCA_039654925.1. Lineage (NCBI taxonomy): Eukaryota > Metazoa > Chordata > Actinopteri > Anguilliformes > Anguillidae > Anguilla > Anguilla pacifica. The sequence continues at coordinate 16,426,435 of CM077302.1, forward strand.
ACGGAAAATTGTGATGCGGTAACCATAGCGACAGTGATGGAGGATGATGCTGTACCATGCAATGCCCTCTGGGTATTTTTTTTTTTGGGGGGGGGGGGGGGATCAAACTCTGCATAACTGGAGCTCCAGGCCACTGACATAGAAAGCCAGTCAGGGCCCATAGTCATGTCCTCCTCTCTTACTCTCTCTCCCTCTCCATCTCTCTCCCTTTCCCTCTCTCTCCTTCTCTGTCCCTCTCCTCTCTCCCTCTCCCCTCTGCTTCCAGTAAATCGTGGACTGTTTGAAGCAGTACACAGCGTTCTTTAGACGCTTATATACGCATTTCTGCAGGGATGTACGTGACCCAAGCGAGCCATCCTGAACACTCAGATCAGCCGAGCAGTTCATTTAGCAATTTAGCAGAGCTCCAGGCAGATGAACCTTTCTCTGAAAACATAAGACTTGACCCTGACAGGAGCTCACTGCCGGTGTCGTAAGGCATGGCATTTTTTCCCCCTCTTCCTGAGGCTGTTGTCACTACCAATGATGCGAAGTTAAATTTGATAGGGGGTGCAGGGATGGGGGTGCAGGGCTGCTTCTCTCTGCTGGTGTCTGTGAGAGGCAGCGCTGGAGGCTGAGGCCCTCCTCCCTGCAGGAGCAGCAGCAGCTCAGTTCTGCTGCTCACTGCTGCTCTGGGTCAGTGTGACAGAGGCAGGGAGAGAGGGAGAGATAGAGAGAGAGAGAGGTAGCTCAATCTGCGTTCTCCAGAGTACCGTTTAACTTCCAACTTCCTGTCTGGAGAAAGGAAGGTGAGCCGGCGGAGGGTTATACCGCGACCCCGCGACCCCGCGTCCCCGCGTCCTTGCGTCCTCTCCCGCCCGCGTGGCGTAACGGGACATGGGGGGCTGTCGGGCGGATTTGGGAAGTGCGCCTTAAAGACCGAGAGAGAGAGAGAGAGAGACTGCGGAGCGGCGAGGAGACGGAAAGAAAGCCGTAGGTGGCTTCATTTGGGCCATTTAAGGAGCCCAGCGTTGCGTAACATCGTCAGCGCTCTCATCAGCACCTCTATGGGTCGCCTAGCAACATCGCTGGCCTTAAAGCACGGCTCTAAACACTAAACAGTCTCATGCCAAACAGTATTTAGGTAAACATTATTTTAGTCTGTGGCACGTACAGTACACCTCAGCATCCATATGAATTAGCAAGACTGTTGTAAGACAGCACTGTCATTATAGTGTTGCTGTTGATCGGTGTAGTGTTGATGAGAGAGGCTGAGTACTGAGCTCTGACTTGTTAAATGAGGCTGTGCTGAAGCTGTGTTGAAGCTGTGCTGAGGCTGTGCTGAGGCTGTGTTGAAGCTGTGCTCAATATAGAAAGAAATAAAGAAAGAGGAAAAACAGAAAAAGCCTCCCTCCTTCTGTCTGCCTTGCTTCCTGGATTGGTGTGTGTGTGTGTGCGTGCGTGCGTGCGTGCGTGTGTGCATGTGCCTGTGTGTGTGTGCGTGCGTGCGAGCGTCTGTGTGTGTGCGTGCGTGCGTGCATGCGTGTGTCTGTGTGTGTGTGCGTGCGTGCGTGCGTGTCTCTGTGTGTGTGTGTGTGTGTGTGTGTGTGCCTGTGTGTGTGTGAGGTACAGTGGCATTGTGAGCTGGACCAGCAGCCCCCTCAGTCTCAGTGCTAATCAGTACAGCAGCTGGCAGACAGGACGAACCCCCCGTCCCCTCTGCCCCCCCCACCCCACACACCTTCTGGGTCATTTCCTCTCAGACAGAGCACACCTGGCTGTGACTGACGAGCGGACAGAACTATCAGCACCTCAGAGGCCCACTGGGTCTGGTTCTGACGGTGAGCTCACTCAGCTCATACACACGCTGTCTGGCTGCTGATTCCCAGTGCATTTACGCACAAGGCCTGCCTCCCCGTCTAACTTTCATGTTAGTGGAAACACAGACCATTTAAAAACAAAAAAAAAAAATTTGCACTCCAATTGTTCTCCTCATTAGATATTCCCCTTCCTGTGATTCATAAGAATAACCTGACTGTAAGTTTCATATGAGAGACCCCCCCCCCCCCCCAGGACTCTGCAGGAAAAACAGGAAGTCATGTCATAATATTCTGGAAAAAAAGATGGTTCTGTTTTCGAACCCGACACCTGCTTCATATTTGTTCAGCATTGTTGCGCTCACATAGGCACAGGTGAGCCGGCTGAATGGCCTGGAGGAAATAAATATACGAGATGAGCGCAGTGTCAACAGGGCCGTCTGTGGGACAATAATAGCCCCTTTTCTTATTTAAAAAAAAAATCTGATCTTTTCTGCCGCGAGCGACAGCGTCGGACTTCCTGTCCCGCCGCAGCGGGCGATGTCCTTTCGGTGGCCCCCGCCGCGCTGGAGCTCAGGTGCGCCGAGTCTCAGCCTCCGTCTGACTCCACCGCAAAAACCCGCGCAGCCGCCATCGCCCGTCAGCCGGGCTGCCAGCGGTCAGCATGCTCACGGCCGCGTCTGTAACCGCACGCGACTGACCGACTGACTGACCGACTGACTGACTGACCGACCGACCGACTGACCGACCGACCGAAATCGGCCTCTACCAGCTCTCAGCAACGTGCGTCTGCTTGCTGACCTGCGCTCTGCAAACAACCAGCCTCAGTCTCTCCTCTCTTCCCTTCCCAGAATGCACTGCGAGCACTTAACACGCTCAATCGATGCCCAGCAGTAAGAGTGCGCCGTGGTAAGGGAGTCCCCACCGACCGGCCTTCCCTTCTCCCACATTAACAGGCCTCAGTGACCCACAGCCCCAGCGCTCAATGCTGAGGTTTAATTAGGCTCTCTGCCAAGCTGATGGGACCAGGGAATTAAAAGCACACCCAACACACTGTTCACCTCATCATCCCATCGGCTGATTAGGCCGCAAGTGTGTACACTGTTAAAGCTAAAACAGGATCTTTCCCTTTTTAAAAGCCCTTTCCTTTTCATCTCCACACTGTTTCTAGTCTCCCATGGGGTTAGCTGTTGGTCTTGCTATTGGCTTTCTTTGTACTGGGTAACAGTTTTCACACTGTGGTTTTGAGAGAATCTGACCTTACATCAGCCTGGAGGGCTTGTGCACGTCAAAAGTGGCAGAACCACTGCACGCAAAGAATGGCGCCATTACATCCGAAACACAACAGACGATGCGGGACCAGGCAAACAGTGCAACGCGACACCTCAACACGTGACATGCAACACATTGCCGACACGCAAATGCGCCAAATTCCTGAACTTAAGACCACCTGCGTTACCCAGCACTCTGAACACAGGACAGACACCCGTAACAGTTCCCCTCAGCTTTTGCTGTAGTTCATGTCTTCAACCCTTTAATGCGTAAGATCAGAAATATATGATTAGAATGTTAACTGGACGTTCTAATGCTGATGTCACAGTTACTGCTGGTAACTGAAAGCAGTTCTAGAACACTGACTTAGAATTTTTTTTAAAAACATTAACAAAAAAAACCTACCCTTCAAAGGGGTGAGTATAATCCCTTCTGTACAGGTGGAGCCAGAACACCTGCAGTAGAGACTGGTCTCTACAGGTGGGCTCAGGTGGGAAGACGTGCCCTGCAGGAACACTGTGTGTGTGAAAGCATCTGTCAGCGCTGTTTGTGCTAACCCTGCGCTGTCTCTGTTTGACTACAGCAGGAGAGCAGGTAGAGCTGTGTTCCTGTAAAGTGATGGGCGCCTGTGAACACCGCACCAGAAAGCCTGCTGCAGTGGGCGAGCGAGGCGAGCGAGGCGAGCAGCATCTCTCCATACCACCATGTGGCTGGACCTGAGGTACAAGCACAGCTACAGGTGAGCTACAGGGGCCTGTGTGCCATCAGTCTCTCTGTGGAGACTCCATACGCGCTTTAGAGTCCAGCCGGCTGCTGTCCCGTCTGCACCAACAGCCAGCCACCTCTGCTACGGCTGCGCAGCCGAGCTCGTCCCAGTCCCCCTGTCTGCACTCACCAGCCGTTTCTGCTGCAGCTGCTCCCTCAGAATTCTGTCCTCTGGAAGAGCATCACACAGGAGGAAGTAGTGCTCCTGTTTCTCTGAGAACACAGGGCACCAGGGATTTATGCAGCTTTAATAATACTGATAATAATAATAATAATAATAATAATAATAATAATAATAATAACAGAATAACAGTGACTCAGGCTTACCGACGGGGCCCTCTGAATTGGTCTTGATCACGCTGCAGAAATCTGTGATGGGCTGCTCCGTAAATCTTTTTCTCCAGTACAAGACGTATCTGCAAAGAAAACAGTTATGGGGGCATTCATTCACTTTGCGTCCTTCTTGAGCTCCAAAAAGAGCAGCAGGGAAGGATTTGTGCCGGTAGCTATTGTATGAGGGCCAGTTGTCTGTTTGCTATGGGAAACAATAGTAACAATAATGTATAGGGTGCTGCTCGGTGGTGCATCCTATTAAGGCACTGTTTCATTGTGTGGATGGGAGCTCAAGAGCCAGTCATTTACTCCACTTTTCAGAACAGCTCAGTAGTAATGTTTTAGAGGAGATGCTGAGTTCCCCCTCAGCACCGGGGTAGTTGTGCCTGCACAGGGGGTTTATAACAGTACCCACTGACATATCCGGGCGAGAACAGCTGCCCCCCCCTTCCCCCGCACTGAGCACTGAGTGTGTTTTATAAGGACAGGGTGAGCGCCCAGACGCCTCCTCATGTTCCCGGCACACGCCGCGTCCGTGCCCAAAATCGTCTTCCTCTGCCTCAGAGCCAAACTCAGCTGCCCACCTCGTTGGACCGCAGAGCGACCGCAGCCGAGCAAGGCGGCTACCTCCGGAGGTCTGTTCCGCTCATCCAGCCAGCGATGGACACCTACTCACTGACACGCGGCGATGCCTAACATGGAAGGCTGTGCACCTTCCCAAAGAGGACTGGACAGCTTTGACCGAATCCCAGAGTTAGCCGCTTTAGCATAGCTGTTTAGACAGCTGGCAGCGTGCCACACGAAAGCAGAACTGATCGGCAGAGTGAAAAGAGGACAGAAAGGCTGAGTCCTGTAACACCGAGGAGAAGCAAAGAAATAAAAAAACTGAAAACCTCAACTCGACTCTGAAGGAAATGACACATCCCCTTCTGCAGGCATAAACATCTCCAAGCTGACATTAAATGCTTAATTGCAGCAAACGGTACCTTGTGAAATCTGCGATGAGTTTGACGTCAGCGATGACCAGTTTGTGCTGCTGGACCAGGTGGCGGAGAAAGGACTCCTTTTGGGACAGGGGGGAGGACTCCGAGCACAGGACACAGGGCACGGCCTCGCCCTGCTCTGGGGACGCCCCGCGACCCGGCCTTTCGGGGAACGACAGCGGCTCCAAGATGGAGTCCTGTGGCCCTGAGGATAACGCAGTGTGTTCAGCTTAACGCAGTGTGTTTCAGCTTAACGCTGCACTGAACGAAACGCGCACTTGCGGGACCAAGAGTACTGTTGACCTAGTCTGTTGTGAAGACGCCAGGCGCTAGGCATGATGGGAAATGTGCAGGTTAAATGTGCTAAACGGGCAGAAATACATCATTCGCAACAGCTGCTTAAACTCAAGACTGGTCTGCTGCAGTGTGTCTCTCTACCATTCTGGACTTATTCCGGGAACGGCAAAACTTTTGCAGTGTGCCATTGGTCAAACGCAAAGAAGGGACGCCCATATTACACACACAACTGCTTCCAGTTCATATACAGATTTGCATAAAACTGTCCTGATAAGTACAATTTCTAACTGCTGAACCGAGGAGGACAAGAAACCTCTTCCAGACACATGCACACTGGATAGGGAGCCCCATATTTACACAGCACTAGCCTGTCTTACATCCCAACCTGTCCACATCCATGCAATGAGCTACACTTGTCACTACCCTTCCACATACGCAATGCAGCACGTTCAACTAACAGCAAAACAACTGCACCTGAAGTATTTTGTAGGAAAGGTTGATTAGTGAGGCGCTGACAGAGCCATAATAAACACAAATGAAATCCACACAGTGGCTGCTGCCTGCAGTCCACTATTTAATAGTTCCCTACTCCATCAAATAATAATAATTAATAACAAATTTGATCGTGATCCTTAATACTCATGACCTGCAAGTCACTGCACTAGAGTCAATGCATAATGAACTGTCAATGTTCGGCAATACGTACAGCAGCTAGCAGACGTCAGATCTTAGACTCCTACCCTGGCTGACAACATAAACGGCGTAAGCTGTCTCTCTAAATGAAACGCGTGAAATAGCTGCACTCATTGGGGTATTAAACACATTTAACCCGGCTAGTAATGTCTGATCGCAATAGCAAACATTAATGCCATTAATCTAAGTTCGTGCATATAGCATATCAGCTCTGTCAATGTCAGGTTATCTAACGTTTAACTTTATTTCGTCATATAGCCAACGTTTAAACCCTTGCAACAATGCAAATATATGCCCTTGCATGAAAGAAATTGAAAACAACTGGAACAAAACTTTAGATCCAACAAAGTCACTAGAAAATTCCCATACCTGACAAGTTGCGTCCTTCTACATTGCCGGCCATGCTTTTCGATGCCTGTCACATGACGTATTAAAATGTGGAAATCATCCAATCAGGATACCGCACATGCTTTCTTGCGCCTACGTGCTGATGGGAGACGAAGTTCTTCGGTATTATTTACGTCATGAAATTTAACTTCTTTTCCCAGAATGCAATGCGTTTTCGGTGTGTTTGATAATTCAGTCTACTTCGCTTGAGCTCCTGCAATCAGAACAATGACTGCAGACTGGAGGCAGTGTGGGGTTTAGAATGCACTGCACATCACAGGCAGTTTTTTACGCCGTGGAGCCGGTTTTAAAATACTTTTCAATGCACAAACAGTAAATATGTGGATACCGACAGAACACGAAAAATACGGCGTCGGTAAGTTAATTTGTTGCATATTTCACGTGAACTACTAGTACGAATAAAAAAACCGGAGCACCTGAAATAACAGCTATCACTACGCGTAGAACTATCCGAGCGTATGGCTACATTGCAACAAAATAACACTAAGTGCTGAAGTGCTCATTATAATACTGTGTTATAAGACGACATAGCGACCATTGACAACTGATAACTGTCACATTATTTGTTTGCGTCTCATTATACCTTTTTACTGTTGTATTATTTGAAAGTAGATATGATTGAATTCTATATGCATTCATAATGAACATGCACTTGTCCACGCTAAAGAAACTCGATAAATGAAAACCAAGTATAAATGGTGGTTTTCGCTACTTAAGTTAATTCTCTTTATGATAAATAGTATTTACGTTAATACTAAAGTATCCGTTGAATGTACCAAAATGTTTTCTTCGGTGACTGCCAGTTAGTGGATACACACACGCCGTGGGCTACCACTTCTGCAAGTCGCTCTCGTAAGAGCATTTATGTTATTTTAATCTAATAAAATATTGTTGGTAGCCCACTCATCAGTATTGTTTGTTTCCAATGTGCGACGCTAAATAAGCAAAGCACAAATTAATCTGTACGCGGCAGGTGTTTAAACAATATATTATTTGTATCAGCGTGTATTTTGAAACAGGGAAACGTAAATTCGGAAATTCATTATAGTCTAAAGGCAAACGGTCCTTGAGAAGGGTTTGATTTTACAGTATAACACGCGAATCACTGCATGTTTTGAGCTTTTTCAATGCTGTACATTTTGTAAATGGCTCGCCGCAGAAGATGGTATTCTGTCGTGCCTTTATCGTCTCTCCATTCGTATGCATTCAGACTATGTCACTTTCCTTAAGTTTTAAGTCCCACGGTCACCTACAGACAGGTCACCACAGTCGAGACGGTAAATAGGCTACTCTACGTTGGGTTGTTCTTGCTTAGCTTGGTTTATCCATCCTGGTCGTGAGGTATAAACTCTTCAACCGCAGTCTCTGCGAACGCCGAGAACTTGTCTGATTGCTTTATCGGTGTTTTCTGTAAGGACTATAGCTATTTCTATTTATTTTATTTTAGGATGAATTCGTCGTTGCACATGCGTCTGTTGTGAGATACCAGATTTCCCGTGACAATGATTCGAACATACAACAACAAGGCTAATAATGGAATTTGGTTGTTATTACATCGCAGTTATATGAGTCATTACTTGCCTTAACCAGAAACAGGATCTGACTATTGCCATTTCATGTCTAACAAAATAAAAGACACCGGACTTGTTGATTGCATAACGTCAGATGGCATAAGCACCGGTATATTATTTTGTCATGGATCAGCCAGCTAACAGGAGCCCAGCTGTCCTCCCTTAAGTGGCCCTTCTGTGGGCCACTTTCTGTAAATACTGACGGGGATTTGGCAATGCAGATTATGGGTGTTATGATAGCAGGTCCACGGGGCTGAACAGACTGTTGTTGTTATTCTGTGTTATTACGGACCTGGGCGCGCAGGTTTGCCATTAAACACTGCGAGCGTATTTGATTTGTTTATGAATGAAATGACTGTCTTTTCCCTCTCTGTGGCCCCCTGAAACGACCAGCCTGTGGCTGAACCCCCATCTCAGTGACTGTAGAAACCGGTAGCCTACCAGCACCTCACACAGGCTGCAGGACAGTAGTAGGTTAACACATGGGTGCAAGGCACCTGTCTAAATCATGTTTTCAAATTCAAAATTTTTAAGCAGCTCAGAGTTGCTTTAGTTTGATTCTGTGTGTTAGTGAAGGATTGAGACTGAGAGGAGGGGAGGGTTCTGCAGGGAGCAGCAGAAGGGTGTTGGGTCTCGAGACGGTGTGGCAGAGGGGCGATGGGTCCAGGCTCAGAGCTCTCTGTATCCTAGCCGGCGCTGTGCGGTGTCCTCTGACTGCCCCCCTGCCTGCTTTCGGCTCCCTCCAGGAGGAGTGTGAGACGCATGGGGTGAGGTGGGGTGGGGTGGGGCATGTATGGGGGTGATGGTTGATGTCAGCGGACTGCTCCAGACCCCGGGAGCCCCTGCAGATGGTTTGGCAAGGCTGCCCACCCCAGGCCATTCCTTCAGCATGCCTCTGCCCCAGGGTGTGTGTGGGGGGGGGGGGGGGCATTTAGCTAACACAGCCTGGGCTGGTGAGGACTTCCTCGCCCTCCAAACCGCCCTGCTGCTGTCTGTGTGCTGTCCACTCTCAGGTTCCAAAGGGCTCCTCTGTGGCCCCACAGAGACACCCTGTCCAGCTCACGGGTTCTTTGTTGGGCAAACTGGTTCAGTCTGTGAGCTTTCGCACGTTTCACACCTACCATAGAGGGGTCCATAAAGAACTAGAAAGGGTTCCGCTGTGAAGACAAGTCAAAGAAGCATTTTTTCTTTTAGATGAGTGTTCTACAGAGAGGAAGGCGTTATGGGAGCCGGTGAGAGCTCCCGTGAGAGCTGAGGGCGAGGAACAGTGAGACAGAGGAGGAAAGAGATGGAGCTGCCGTCTTTGTTCCTCTTATCTTGTGTGGGGTTTCATATTCCTGTCTGCCCGTATCGTAGTTTATTGTCCTGGCTCTCCGATGCTTTCTAATGATGTTTTTGAATGTGCAGCGTGCATGCAGGCATCAGGAAATGTCTGAAAAATGCACAAGTATTTTTTTTCCCCCAAAGTTTGCACTATGAAGGTGTATGTAGCAGCAAATTTAAACATATGGGCTAAATTAAAATTAAGTTTTTTTCAGTTAAGCTGTGTGCCCACTTTCATTCGCTGAAACGAATCTTATTCTGAGACTGACTGTGAGCCGGCTGCAGGCTTTCATACTGTGCCTGAGTGCCGGTGTTGTTTATCACACACTGGGGTACATTTCCTGTTGGGTATCTCTGTTTTATCACTTGTCTTTTTGGGGTCCTCTGCAGGTAATGATTTCCTCTTTTTTTAATGCGTTTTGCTGTCTGTCTGTGGCCGGACAGCAGGTTGGATTGCACAGGCAGTATTTCGGCTCTCCGGGGGACCGGCTGGCCCCTCGCTTGGGCTGCTCTGGCTCTCAGCGGCCAGTCTGCTTCCAGGTTGGACGAAAGGGGAAGCACCAGGGAATTGTGGGTAGTTGTGCTCGTGGCCTGTGGCAGCGCTACCAGTGCAGCATTCCTCCAGTCTTCCTAACGGTGCCTGGCCATTCCGCATAAGTCCTCTTGAGTGTAAACACTCACCACAACCTTTTCTTTTTCTTTTTCTTTTTTTAAAACCAAACTGACCCCCACGCTCTCACAACCCTGCGGTCCACCCCCGGTGCGAGCGAGCCGCAGGAAGCAGAGCGTCTACTCGGGCCTGGCGGCGGATCTGTGCTTTGTGTTTGGCGCTCGTCACGCAGGCCTATATTTAGAGGTGTAGCCCTGACCACGCTGCGTTTTTACTGCAGGCAGGGGAAAAAAAGCACAAATCTGGGAAAGGATTCTGCTTTCATTTCTGCAGGAAGAGTCTGATGCAAAAACCATCTTCTCCGAGCGGGAGGGCAGTGCTTCCTCAGTCAGCAGGACGGAGAGCGCGTTTTATATTGCATTCTCTGCACTGTGGCGCTATAGATTCAGGTTTTAAATACAAATATGAGTTAAATGAAGGAGAGATTAATATCACAGATTAATCAATGCGTAAACTTTATTTCCTCCTGAGTGGGCTATGCTGTGTTATATTTATGATATCAGTCAATGTGGTGATGTGTGGTTATGCAGAGGCTGATTTTGGCAAATCAAACTGAACTGAGAGTAAGGTTGGGTTGGGGATTCTGGCTGTTGTAGCGACAACATTGGCAGCGATGCGCGTGGGCCTTGAATGCAGCCGGTGGTCGATGTGTTGAATCGATGCGGCAACCCTCTGGTGTGTTCGGACACCGTGCTGCCAAAGTGTAAACTTTGAAAAGCCCGTTTGCTGACAAATTAGTATTCCGTCCTGAAGAGAGAGAGGGAGGCTGGGCCTGTCAGCCGGTGCAGCGTTTCCTCAGGTGATGTCGACACGCCGTGCTGCTCTGATCTGCTCAGATGCGATCCTCGTCTGCCCGTGAGTCGGGGGAAAAGACTGAAACTGCCTGCGTCAGCGCGTCCGTGTCCCTGAGGACGACTGCTGGGGCTGCCAGATTTAGCGTCTGCCAAAGCTGGACACGCACAGCTGGAAGCGTAATCGCAGACAGCGTTGCTATCTGTCTTCCCTGGGCAGAGGCGTCCATTACGTTACGTTACGTTACGTTATGTTGCATTACGTGGCGTTGTCCGGTCGGGACCACAAACAGGACCGGTACGGGGCATTAGAAAGCCTCATGTTCCGGTCACCTGGCAGCCCTGATGGCTGCTGTATGTTCACAGAGACACGCCCTCTCATTTCTCTCTCTCTGTCTGTCCCTGTCCGTCTGACTGTCTCTCTCTCTCTGTCTGTCACTGTCTGTCTGACTGTCTCTCTCTCTCTCTGTCCCTGTCCGTCTGACTGTCTCTCTCTCTCTCTGTCCCTGTCCGTCTGACTGTCTCTCTCTCTCGCTGTCCCTGTCCGTCTGACTGTCTCTCTCTCTCTCTGTCCCTGTCCGTCTGACTGTCTCTCTCTCTCTCTCTCTCTGTCCGTCTGACTGTCTCTCTCTCTGTCTGTCTCTCTCTCTGTATATATATCTATCTCTCTCTCTATATATATATATATCTATCTCTCTCTCAATCTCTCGATCTCTGTCTCTGTCTCTCTCTCTATATATATATATATCTATCTCTCTCTCAATCTCTCTCTCTCTGTCTCTGTCCGTCTGACTGTCTCTCTCTCTCTGTCTGTCACTGTCCGTCTGACTGTCTCTCTCTCTCTGTCTGTCTCTCTCTCTGTATATATATCTATCTCTCCCTATATATATATATATATATATATATATCTATCTCTCTCTCAATCTCTCGATCTCTGTCTCTCTCATCTATTTCAGTCTCTCTTGCTCCCTCTCATTCTGTCTCCTCCACTGCATTAAATTTGGTTCGATTCAAAATGCCTTAGTGGCATGGCAAATACATGCACTGCATTGTCAAAGTCATAGTTTACAAGAATTTAATAGAATATTAACGAATAAATGATATCTAAGAAATAATATAACAACACAATGTACAATCTGGAGTGTAAATATAGTTAAATAACCAAAAAAAAAACATTGTCCACAGATGCATTTAATCTGTTTTTCTTCATTGTAGCATTGAAGAGAAAACATAACAACACAATAACAATAAAAGCACTATTAGGTTTTGGTCTGCAATGCCATAATAAATATTGGCATTATAGGAGCATGTGGATTATATGTCTGAGACTTATTTTATTGGCCAAATGCCTTTTCTGTGCCTCAAATCTTTTTGAAGATGACCTTGTATTTCAGCTGGTGGGTTTGTGTGGTGAGTCGTTCCGTTGCTTTGATGTTTGGTGGAGGCGTGGCCAGGCCGTTTGGTGGAGGCGTGGCCAGGCCGTTTGGTGGAGACGTGGCCAGGCCGTCTGGTGGAGGCGTGGCCAGGCCGTCGTTAGCTTACTAAGCTGCCTCCGGCCTTTCCGAGTGATTGCCATCCCGCTGAAGCTGGACCGCTGACCGGCGGGGTGGCGTAACGGTGTGTGTGATCCTGGCTCTCTCCGGGGGACAGTGTGCGCCCTCTCCCCAGCCCCTGAGATGAATCCTCCTGCAGGAGCGCTCGGGTGCCAGGTATGAGGGATTCGCTCTGAGCTGCCCGAGCCGTTCGCCTTTCATTGGGTCAGCTTTCAGAGCGAGTCAGCACAGACGCGGCTGAGGTACCAGGGCAGAGCTCGGAGGCTGTCAGGAGTGATCTGCGCTGGCGGGCGTGTTATTGGCCTGCGGGGCTTTGCTTGGTACCTCCTAGGCACTCTGGGGTGGGGTTCCCCTGGCGTCAGAGTGGGGTGTGTGGGGACCCCCCTCCAAACTCCCCCCCCCAAGCTTCCACACCTCCTCCATAGCGCCCCGGGTATGGCTCCTGTGCTGCTCAGGTATTTCTCCAGTGTCTCGCCAGTTTGCTCCCAGCTCTTTTCAGGTGTAATCGGGAGGGAACCTGTTGACCGCAGTCCGCCTTTATCACCGTCCCAGAGTCCCTTCTGAGAAGACTGTGAGCCAATCAGGACGGACTCTGAAGCATCCTGAAGTCTTTGTGGTCCCGGCCAAGGCTTTTCTCCCAGTGAACTTGGAGGAGTGAGACTCTGCGGCGTGTTTCCGTTTGGCTGGCTGTGAAATCCCTGCTTAATGGGGTCAGGGTGACCCCGGGGAGCCAGCAGTGATCTCACAGGAGCCCTCTTTCACACGCTGTTTTTGGAGATCGTCCTCTCGCACGGGACGGTTTGTTGAGCCGTTAACGCACCCGAGCTGCACTCTGCGCAGACTGAAGCTGGGGGAGGCTGAAGCTGGGGGAGGCTGAAGCTGGCGGGAGGCTGAAGCTGGGGGAGGCTGAAGCTGGCGGGACGCTGAAGCTGGGGGAGGCTGAAGCTGGCGGGACGCTGAAGCTGGGGGAGGCTGAAGCTGGCGGGACGCTGAAGCTGGGGGAGGCTGAAGCTGGGGGAGGCTGAAGCTGGGGGGAGGCTGAAGCTGGGGGAGGCTGAAGCTGGCGGGAGGCTGAAGCTGGGGGGAGGCTGAAGCTGGGGGGAGGCTGAAGCTGGGGGAGGCTGAAGCTGGGGGAGGCTGAAGCTGGCGGGAGGCTGAAGCTGGCGGGAGGCTGAAGCTGGGGGAGGCTGAAGCTGGGGGGAGGCTGAAGCTGGCGGGAGGCTGAAGCTGGGGGGAGGCTGAAGCTGGGGGAGGCTGAAGCTGGGGGGAGGCTGAAGCTGGGGGAGGCTGAAGCTGGGGGAGGCTGAAGCTGGCGGGAGGCTGAAGCTGGCGGGAGGCTGAATCCATTGCCTCGCACAGCCCTGTTTGTGTGAACAGTAGCACCTTAGAAACGTCTCTGTAGTTATCAGAGCGGCTGAGCCTCCCGCTAAAGAGCAGCGAGTTTCATTTTAACGCGCCCCAGCGCCAGGGCGCTTCCCGTTCGGCGCGAGCGTGAGCGCGTCCTCTCTGAAGACTTCCTGAAGGAGTAAATCACCCTCCGCTGAGCGTTTGAAGCTGAAGGGAGGCGCCTTCCTGCCTTATCAACGACAGAATTCGTCCTCTTCCCCATCCCCCACCCCCCCACCCCCACCCCAGTCTTGCCGTGAAAGTCGGAGGTGGATGTGGAAAAAATTTTGAGTGCAGTCCTCTTCCAAATCTGACACGTTGTTTTTCTACATCTGCTGCAGATTAATAATTCATCTCCTATCTGTTCTCTCTAGTACTTTTCCTTCAGTTAAGATTTAAAGAATGACAAAAGATTCTTTTGGGGGGATAAACACTACTGATTTTTTTTAAATGTCCGTAAAAACATCCACACGGTGTAAGTGAGATTTGTTCAGTTTGTTCAAAACGGACTTTTATTTTTTCTTGTGGCCAATGTTTCTGTAGCTTGTCACACACAGAACTGAGGAACAGCTCCTGGAACCAGGGTTTTGGGACAGATTGGAAGTTACCTTCTTTCTGTTATTGGTATATGTATATTTTTGTAGCTACCTGCTCTTTAAAGTAATATTTACTCTGGTGCTGCTAAGGAAGTGTGATTAGAAGTGGAGCAGAGTGCAGTGAGGTCGCGGACTGTGAAGGAGCTCTTCCTGTCCGTGATCTCAGCTCTCCGTGTCACAGGCGGGTTCAGCAACGCCTCGTCTTCCTCATTAACGCGGGAGTCTGCTCACGCCTCCGTCAACACGCGTGTCTTTCTCGCGTGTGCTTCTGTCGCTGGGCAGGGCGGGGCGGGGGCTGCCCTCCAGAACAGCCTGTGGGGGGGGGAGGGGTTGGGCTCTCTCTCGCTCATTCTGCTGTTTCAGCCCAAAAATGAGACCTGGGCGTCAGTCATTGGCTAGGTCTAGTTTCTTTTTTTTTTTGTTTCTTTTTTCCCCCTTTTTCTTCCTACAGGCGTTTCCCGCTGCCGGGGGGTTTGGGTTATATCAGCAGGGGGGTGGGGGGGGGGTGCGCTGAAGTGTCCTAATTTGCCACAAGGCCTTACCCCTTTCATAACTCACACCCTGTGCCAGCATGACCTGGCATAACCCTTTTATGTGCTGTTTCTGGCTGCGGGGCGCCTGGGGTACGGGGGGGGGGGGGGGACGCGCCCCTTTTGTGTGAGCCCCGGGCTCAGAAGGGCTGCCCGGCTTGCTGGGAGCATTTTGGTGCAGAGAGCCAGCGCTGGCTTTGCATTAGAGAGCAGATGGGAGCCCAGGCTTAGAGTGTGTGTGTGTGTGTGTGTGTCTGTGTGCGTGTGTGTGTGCATGCGTGTGTGCATGTGTGCGTGTGCGTGTGTGTGTGCATGTGTGCATGTGTGTGTGTATGTGTGTGTGCGTGTGTGTATGTGTGTGTATATATATGTGTGTGCCCTCCTACTCAGCACTGTACCCATGGCACTACTCCTGGGTAGCAGATACAGAACATCAATGCCTATTTGCAAACCAAACGCCTAACGGCGTGTAACGTACCTGTTGATCAGGTTTCATCAGTGAACACAGTTCCTTTCCGAAACAGAATAAGTCTTTAATAGCATGAATAAAGTTCTCAATAGGGTTCATTTCAATTTGCTGCGAATGTGGTTAAGTGTCTGCCCGTCCTTCAGTGGTTTACTTAGCGCGTCTTTGAGAAAGATCATCTCTGACATACAGATATTCATTATTAATGCCGAGGGAAATGTCAGGCTGTCTGTGTTTTTCGCTCGGTCTGTTGTCACATCCATGATTTTTTGGGTGGTGTTCAGCTGCAAGTCACAAAGGAATTTCATGGTAAATAAGCTCACTTCCTTCTCTTAAATGCGCGCTTCCTCTTATGAGACTTAATGCCGGGCTTTTTACCTGAAGGAGAAAATTGTGTTGTGCAGTGTGGGTGCATGATGGAGCTCATGTGCCTCTGTTTGTTAGTTTCATGTCTTTCTCTCAGTCTCTCACTGTATCTGCACTAGGATTAGAGGGTTTCTCTGATTCTTTCCTGGTCCCATGAATCTTCCCGTGAGTCGATCGTTTATTATATTGATTGTAATACAACCCGTTTAGCAGTCTCTTATCCAGCGGCCTGTCATGTTTGCCTCGAACAACAGAAGCCTCATGCTCTCAGTTATTGGAGCCTGTATTTTTTGCATGGACTGCGTTGTTGCTGTTCTTGTTTGTGTTAGTGTGAATCAGATTAACCTACAGGGTCCAAGTTAAACTATGCGGTTGTTCCCTGCACTTGGAACAGTACTTCTCTCTAGGGTTTTCGACACACTTGTTCCTGGTTATGTTTATACACTTAGTTGTACGTCTCTCTGGATAAGAGCGTCTGCCAAATGCCTGCAATGTAATGTAATGTAATGTAAAGCCTACTGCATAGCTTTAACTGTTGTTTGGATGACTCAATCTCAGACCTGGTGGTAAATGAGGGCCATACTGTTTCATAATAAGAGTCCTGACAGTGTCCTTACTGTCAGCTGTAATACACTGTGTATCATCCAGTCCCACAGACAGGATTCTGTGCTGCATGCAAATGGTAGCAGTGAATTTGATCACAGCCATTCCAACCTGCTAGTCTCCTGCTACTTTGTTGTGAAATTTGTGGCTTGTCCATTGGTTTATTTCTTATTTCACACTGCTTTTTTTTGTCTAAATTAGTTTTAATGTGATACGTGATTTGTCTTTTTTTGGCTTGGTGTTGTATTGTGACTTCTTTAAATTCTCACTTCGCCCCAGAGTGATGCGTCATTTGTCATCTTGTCATATTTTGCGCTGAATCGTGACACGTTCTTTACAAGTTAATCTGCCTGTGTCCCTTTTATCTGTGTCTGTGACTAAGCCTGCTGTTGTGTTTTGCCACTGAAGACCATACAATTCAATTAGTGGATCCTCCAGAAAGCGGGATTGGGTTTCTTCTTGTCTTGGGGCCTACATGTGTGACCTCACTGGAATCCTGTGGTCACAAGGGAAAGTTCTGATGCTTTCAAAAGCAACTTCAGGCTCATACTGTCAAGGAACGCATTACAGAAAACAGCACATATTCAAATTTCTCCGCTTTTGGAGATCGGCTTCTGACACTCCCAGTGTGTGTGTGTGCGTGTGTGCGTGTGTGCGTGTGTGTGTGCGCTTCAGTGTACGTGTGAGTGAGCATGTGTGCGTGTGTGTGTGTGTGTGTGTCCATTGTAAGGACTGTGTGGAAATTTATGGCTGTATATTCTGCAGGACCGGTGGTGGATTAGGTGCAACACACACACAGGATTACTGACTCAGACCACACATAATGCCCACGGCTTTCCCCAGGGGCTCTTCAGAACCAACTCTTCACAAGTCATGATAGGTATTTAAAACTATTAACTGCATGCCCACACAAACACAGACACACGCGCACACAGACACACACACACACACACACAGACACACACACACACACACACAGGCACACGCGCACGCACACACACACACACACACAGAGACACACACGCACACGCACACACACACACACACACAGACACGCACAGACACGCACACAGCTTTCAGAGCGTGTGCCACCATCGGGGAGGGGATTAAAAGGGAAGTGGAAGCATATTTGGCCGTCTGGGAAGCAGTTCCTTGTGCCACGTCTCACATTCATTTGCACCGGACCCTGTGAGGCAGAGAGGGGCTGCAGCGCTCGCAGGAAGTGAGATGGATTCATCAGATTTAATTCAGAAGCAGAGGAAATTAGCATTTTTTTTTTTTTTGCACACGCTTTATTCACTCGCAAAAGGAATCGCACGCATAGAAGATGTAAATTAGAGAGAGTGGATTTTTATCATTTTTAAATGCGTTTTATATGCACGGTGAAGGGCGAGCAGTAAGCAGGACGAACAGGAAGTGTTGGTCAGTGCTGAGTGGCGTGAGAGAGGCGATACAGGCTTTAATGCGGACCAGCATGTGAAGTGGAGTTTTGGGATTAAACTTTAGTTTTTCAGGGCTCCAGGGCCCTGTGGGGTACCCGCTACCTGCCCCGAAACACCTGAGCACCGCCCTAATCCCGCGCAGGAGGCGCTGAGGCCGACGCCCGGTTAGCTTTCCGCTGGCTTTCTGAGCGCGCTCATTAGCCGCTGGAGCGCCCGAGCAGCCACGCAGCCACGCAGTCTGGAGCTGGCGGATACGGGTCTGCACGCCCAAAGGCTCCGAGGTTCAGAGACTGCAGATCATTAAGAGCTTTACTCCCACAATCCTCCGGGACGGGGAGGGAGGGGGGGGGGCGACGTGAGGGCGGGCGAGAGGCGCGATTTCGCTTCCCCTGTCCGTTCTGCTTTCCCAGCTTCACCTTTCTAACCCCAAAACAGCACAGGGAAGGAGAAAACAAAACTAAAGCGGATAAAAGTTTGTCCTGCTTTCCTGCCTGCTCGTCTGTTTGGTTTTGTAGCGTTGGATAATAAAGTGCCCAGTGTGCTTTGCCCTACACAGCCCCGGTGTCAGCCTGCGCCAGGCATGATGTCTCTGGCTGTCGTGGGAGTGTCTGAATCAGCCGGGGCACAGCCCTGCACAGTGATGATCTCCTTAGAGCAGTGCCTGCGTAATATTACAGCGGGAAACGCAGGCTCCGCTGTCTTCAGCTCGTTAAGCTCGTTAAACACCAGCGCCTTTGTTTAAGACCAATTACCTGCTGTAATTGGGGAGATCTGTGAAATTGTTGCGCAGTGATTCAGCAACATTTATTGTTAATGAGCGCCTTAAATTCCGCTTTTATTTGGCAGTAGCCGGATTGATGGTGTAATGAGTTCACTGGGGCTTTTCCTCAAGGCTGTACCCTCTGTAACAGTACAGAGAGCACAGACCCGTCCGTGTGCAACGGCACTGACTCCAGGCAGCACAGACCCGTCTGTGTGACAGCACTGACGTCCTGTTCCCCAGCGTGTGGAATCTGAGTAATCCCACAGGATGCGGCAGCAGGGCTGTACTGCAGAATAACTCCCCGACAGCTGAACCACACTCTGAATCCCAAGAATCTGAAACGCGGGGGGGCGGGGGGGGGGTCCTGTCTGAAGGGCTCCCTGGTCCCCCTGCTACTGAAGTGGACCCCCTTTTATATCTGGCACTTTCAGCACACCGCTGGCATGACCATGAACTCACCAGCCATTCAAACTGTGAAATAGTGTGTGTTTCAAAAGCATGGGTCGCTTACAAGGGTTGTACTGGAAGGAAAGTGTTGCTAAATTTGGGAGAGGCTGGCCCGTGTGGAGGCTGGTTATTGTTTGTAGGGGCGGTGCTCTCCCCTGACTGGGGCGAACCGGCAGCTGCGTGTGTGTCAGGATGCCGGACGCCCAAGGCCAAGCTGATTTCGGGAACCTTGTGTCCCGGGTCAGTTTGGAATGTCAGACCCATAGCTGAGGACAGAGGAACAGACAGGGCGCGCCCCAATGTGTGCGTATTCTACCAGGGGGCACGCCCCAGTACTGGGGGTGGCATTTTAGGGGGAAACATTCAAAGGGCTTCATCCAAACAGGGTGAATAAAATCCTACGGAGTGATCCGTGTCTTCTCATACCGGACTCTCTCCCCAGCCATGCAGAGATGGGGCTGTTAGCCTGGCTGTGGCTACGCTGTGGAAGAACGACAGGCTTCCTGTTTTTATCCCTCTCCTGTTTACAGCCCTGTTACACCGTCAGAAATGCATGTGAATGTACAAAAACTGTACCTATAGGGGTACACTGGCTTGTCACTTGGGTGGTACCCTCTCTCAAAGGTATGCCTACTCTACCCTTTACCCTTTTAGACGAGCACCAAGGTACTAGTATGGCCCAGTGGCGAAACATCAACAGGAACGGTACCTTAGAGGACAGTGACAGGCCCTGACTGTAGGCCTCTTTCCTGACAGAGTGCCTCTCTTACATGCACTGTCTCTGTGTTTTCAGCTGTTTTACACATTGAGGTTTGGGTCGCCTGACTGCCTAATGCTAAAGCAAACAGTGGGTTCTGTAAGCAGGGTCAGATGGTGCTGCCAGTGGCACGGAAACACACACAATATTGTTTTGGTTCGATAGTTTTCCTCCTGTGTCCACTGATGGGTGAGAGCCACGTTGAGCCGAATAGTGTAACATGAGATCTGTTCACGTTTCAGCACAGTGTGTGTGTGTGTGTGTGTGTGTGTGTGTGTGTGTGTGTGTGCGTGCGCGCGTGTGAGTGCATGTAATCAGCAAAAAAGTTGAGCCTTAGTGGTTTCTGTCCTCTTGAATAGGTGGTCTCAGTGTTTACCCCAAGTTCTGGCTTGTCAGGTTGACCCTTAAATAGACATTTAATCAGCTTCCTCAGTTCAATTCAACAACAAGAAGAAAAAAAAACCATAATTTCGGAACTTTTCTCGTTTCGTATTTTTAGCATTTTGTGGTTAGCGGTCATATCATACAGGCCGAAGAGGAGGCCAAATGTTACTTCTGAGTCATAACACACATTGAATTTCATAGCTAGTGTTTGTTGGTTTTGTTTAAATGGTTTACAAAGCCCCTCAGTTGAAACTTGGTGCATTTCGATTGTGAGGAGATGTGGCTGCGTATTGCGAGAATTGCTGAACTTGAACTGTACATACTGAACTTACTGAATGAATCTGCAGGTGTGATTTGATGCTGGACTGATGATATTTCCCTGTTTTGACTTAAGGGATTGGACAGCATCTCGCCCTGAGGTCCGAGCTCGAGCGGGACGTCCCCTTCTTGGCCTGCTGATTTAATCTTGAGCGCTCACGCCTCCGTTCTCTGACACCGGGCAGCGTTGGCTTTCTCTGCGATCGGCTCAGCGGCGATTGAGCCGGCTGTGGAGAGTTTCAGCGATGGCCTTATCCTGGACGGCCGCAGGTTGAGGGGTTTATACGGGAGATTTGACGCATCGCCAAGACGCCTGTAACCTAAGCTGATGAAGGGGGTTTGCTCAACTTTTAATGGGCTTAACGGTGAACCAGCTCAGGCCTTGCTCTCTAATCTCCCACGACAGGCACTTCATACCTTTGTTTTCGGTCACGTTGGGGTGTTCGCATGTTTCCTGTCTGTGCTGAGATTTCCCAAATCCCTTTGTCATGAAAATGAGATTGCATGAGGAGGGGGAAAGATAGATTTATTTCCTGTAATGAGTTGTTTTGTTTTGTTTTGTTTTTTTTCCCCCAGCAGTCCAGAGTAATTACTGCCTGTGTGGCTGGCGAGGGCTTGTTTCCTTGGTCTCACTAGCGTGCGGTTCACAGCGGTGGGTGCAGAATGCGGGCACAAGGTGTTCATCACGTCACACTGCGTGGAAAGGGCACCTCAGCGTGTAGACTTGTGTCCTTGCCCCAGCGCGGCCTGTGGAACAGCAGCACTGTGCTACGAGGCAGTGAGCCGGTGAGAGACGGGAGCGTGTGCTGGGAGGACGGGCGCAGCGTCTGGCTCTCTCTCTCTCGGGACAGTGGCGTCTGGCTCTCTCTCGCTCGGGACAGTGGCGTCTGGCTCTCTCTCTCTCGGGACAGTGGCGTCTGGCTCTCTCGTTCGGGACAGTGGCGTCTGGCGCTCTCTCTCGGGACAGTGGCGTCTGGCTCTCTCGTTCGGGACAGTGGCGTCTGGCTCTCTCTCTCTCGGGACAGTGGCGTCTGGCGCTCTCTCTCGGGACAGTGGCGTCTGGCTCTCTCTCTCTCGGGACAGTGGCGTCTGGCTCTCTCTCTCGGGACAGTGGCGTCTGGCTCTCGCTCGGGACAGTGGCGTCTGGCGCTCTCTCTCGGGACAGTGGCGTCTGGCTCTCTCGCTCGCTCGGGACAGTGGCGTCTGGCTCTCTCTCTTGCTCGGGACAGTTGCGTCTGGCTCTCTCGCTCGGGACAGTGGCGTCTGGCTCTCTCTCTCGGGACAGTGGCGTCTGGCTCTCTCTCTCTCTCGGGACAGTGGCGTCTGGCTCTCTCTCGCTCGCTCGGGACAGTGGCGTCTGGCTCTCTCTCTCGGGACAGTGGCGTCTGGCGCTCTCTCTCTCTCGGGACAGTGGCGTCTGGCTCTCTCTCTCTCGGGACAGTGGCGTCTGGCTCTCTCTCTCGGGACAGTGGCGTCTGGCTCTCTCTCGCTCGGGACAGTGGCGTCTGGCTCTCTCTCGCTCGGGACAGTGGCGTCTGGCTCTCTCTCGCTCGGGACAGTGGCGTCTGGCTCTCTCTCTCTCTCGGGACAGTGGCGTCTGGCTCTCGCTCGGGACAGTGGCGTCTGGCTCTCGCTCGGGACAGTGGCGTCTGGCTCTCTCTCGCTCGGGACAGTGGCGTCTGGCTCTCTCTCTCACTCGGGACAGTGGCGTCTGGCTCTCTCGCTCGGGACAGTGGTGTCTGGCTCTCTCGTTCGGGACAGTGGCGTCTGGCTCTCTCTCGCTCGGGACAGTGGCGTCTGGCTCTCTCTCTCTCTCGGGACAGTGGCGTCTGGCTCTCTCTCTCGCTCGGGACAGTGGCGTCTGGCTCTCTCTCTCGGGACAGTGGCGTCTGGCTCTCTCTCTCGCTCGGGACAGTGGCGTCTGGCTCTCTCTCGCTCGGGACAGGGGCGTCTGGCTCTCTCTCGCTCGGGACAGTGACGTCTGGCTCTCTCTCTCTCGGGACAGTGGCGTCTGGCTCTCTCTCTCTCGCTCGGGACAGTGGCGTCTGGCTCTCTCTCTCTCGCTCGGGACAGTGGCGTCTGGCTCTCTCTCTCTCGGGACAGTGGCGTCTGGCTCTCTCTCGCTCGGGACAGTGGCGTCTGGCTTTCTCTCTCTCTCGGGACAGTGGCGTCTGGCTCTCTCTCTCTCGCTCGGGACAGTGGCGTCTGGCTCTCTCTCTTTCGGGACAGTGGCGTCTGGCTCTCTCTCTCGGGACAGTGGCGTCTGGCGCTCTCTCTCGCTCGGGACAGTGGCGTCTGGCTCTCTCTCGCTCGGGACAGTGGCGTCTGGCTCTCTCTCTCTCGGGACAGTGGCGTCTGGCTCTCTCGTTCGGGACAGTGGCGTCTGGCGCTCTCTCTCGGGACAGTGGCGTCTGGCTCTCTCGTTCGGGACAGTGGCGTCTGGCTCTCTCTCTCTCTCGGGACAGTGGTGTCTGGCTCTCTCTCGCTCGGGACAGCGGGGGCAGCTGGCAGTCTGACCTCACGTGTCCCCTGCTGGAGGGAGGGTCCGCCGGGTCAGTCCCGGGGGCACTGAGTGCAGTTGGGCTCCCCCTCAGCGGAGATGGACAGAGACGCTCCCCGCAAAGAGGGGACGGGGGGCAGGGTCTCCTAGGGTACAGAGGGCGGGTCTGTCTCTCTGGCCATTCCCTAAATTAGTAATGGAATGTTGTGGCAGCCATGGCTATCAGCAAATGTTGTCCTGAGATTAATATCTGTGAACCGGGCATTTCCTAAAGGCCTGGAAGTGTCTACAGGTGCTGTGTGGATCACATGTCTGTGGGTCTGTACTCATGGACTCACAGTAGTCTAGTTAGATTTATATTTTTTTCGCTTTGTTGCCCGTTCATATGTAGTAGCCTCCACCAGTGGCGGCCATTGTGGCTCTGCAGTCGGCTGTTCTCCCCGGCCCGTGCGTTTCCTGACCAAACGGCCCCGTTCAGGCTGGAGTAAAGTGCACTTCCTGGTTCCCCTAGCTGCGGCCTGCGAGCCGCCGCGGTGTTCCCGCCGCTATGCCAGGCTGCGCGGTGCGCGCGTAACCGTGGGTTACCCTCTTCCCGCCCCCTGCGCGCGGCGAAGGCTGTTCACACTCCCCGGCTGGCTCGCCCTCAGGGTGCGGCGGCACAGTAACTCACAGCTCCGAGCCCAGGCGCCGGCGCCGGGGAGGGCAGCGGACGGTGTAATTGGATTCCGGAGAGTTCCGAGCGAGGGCCCAGGACGGCCGCCCGTCCCGTCGCGGGGAAGTACGTCCCAGAAAAGAAGCGGATTCCGGCTTACTTTACCCTCCCAGTCACACCCCCCCGGTGTGTGAGCGCTCCTCTGCTCCGTACCCTGTCCTGTGGAGGGGGTGGGCACCCGCGCTTCAGAGCGTCCCGCTCAGCCCGTGTCCCGCCGTGGGCAGGGCAGGAGTTTGGGGAGCATGGAGCTGGGAAACCGGGCCGGCCTCACAGGAGCGGCGGTTTGGGGCGTTTCCTGTTTCACCCCCGGGGGAGAGCTGGCGCCGCGTGTGGGCGCGGTGGTAGTGCTGAGCCCGACGTGCCCACAGGGAGAGACAGCGGGGCCAAGGTGTCCAACTCTGCATTTGGCGGGAAAAAAAATAATTTTTTCTGCCTCGTCCTAAAAGCTTGTCCGGAAATATAAACACTACCGCACTCTGAGTGTGGATAATCTCTCCTGAGCGTGTCAGGGCTGCTCCTGGAGTTGCAGCTCTTTTTTTAGACGCCGAGGAGGATCTGGGTGTCCCAGAGGCGCTCCCTTCATTAACGGTGTCAGAGTTTCCCGCGCTAATTCCTCAGTGTGCGCGAGCGAGAGGAAGCCGCTCCAGATCTGAGGGGGGTAGGCCTCTGATAGGCCCTCTGTCTCTCCAGCGCTGCGTGTGAGTAATGGGCTCTGGGAGCAGGGCTCTTAATGAAGGACTGATGCATGTGGATATATTCCCCTCTCAGTCTCTCTGAGCTTCCACTGCTTACTGTGCCACATGTATTTGTGAAAGCCAGTTTAAAGAAGTATATTTGCTATGCATGTTTATGTAACTTTACAGTATGTATGTGTGCAGATTTATGTGTGTGCTTGCGTGCGTGTGTGTAAGTGAGTGTGTGTGCTCGTGTGTGTGTGTGTGTGCGTGCATGTGTGTATGTTTGTGTGCACGGACGTGTGTGTGTCCATTTCAGCGGTGTGTGTTCCAGTTGCTAATGGAGATGGTAGCGTGCTGTAAGTGATCCCTGAGCCTGTCTCTGCCGCCCTGCTGTTAGAAAGCATCCCGCCAGCCTCTGTCCTGTAACCTCCAGTGACAGATATTGGGGAACTCCTCAGGGGAGCAGGATTAGCTGTCTGAGGAGTGGAGGCGGAGGGGGGGGGGGGCACAAAAGAGCGGAGCAGGAGAGGGTGGGGGGTGAAACGGGACAGTGCGAGGCTCAGATTAAAGGTTGAAAATGAGGTGGAATTCCTGGCCAGCTTTCGGTGGCTGACCCACATTCAGCTTTAATCTGAGACGCAGCTCCCTGCTTTATCAGCAGTGTGTGCAATCCTGCGTGCAGCGACTGCGTGTGTGTGTGTGTGTGTGTGTTACACAGAGCACAAGTTACACGGAACACAGTTTATACAGAGCACAGCTTATGCCCTCCGCTCAGGCAGAGGCATCAAG
This sequence comes from Anguilla pacifica, assembly GCA_039654925.1. Taxonomy (NCBI): domain Eukaryota; kingdom Metazoa; phylum Chordata; class Actinopteri; order Anguilliformes; family Anguillidae; genus Anguilla; species Anguilla pacifica. Next base: position 16,451,626 of record CM077302.1, read on the forward strand.
GTGCTGAATTCAGATTCAGAAAGCAGAGTATCTCTAGGCCGTTCTGAATCACATCGCAGAGTGATTCACGCCATGACACACTCACAGATTGGATTATCTCCACTGGAGATGGTCAGGTGGGTGGCCAGCCTGCTGATTCATTTCTGTGTGTGTGTGTGTGTGTGTGTGTGTGTGTGTGTGTGTGTGTGTGTGTGTGTGTGTGTGTGTGTCTGTGTGTGTCTGTGTGTGTCTGTGTTAGGGGGGTTACGTTGCACTTCTCTCTAAATCTTCGGAACTGATCCTGCCTCAGCACATCAGAGCTCTTCACAGCCCTGGTGCATGTTGGCTGGGGCCTGTCTGTCGCGAGTCTCTGATGGTCATACAGGCCTACAGTAAGTCTGTGTGCAGTATGAACACTGCTGGCTCAATGCTGTGCTTCTGCAGCCATGTTTGGTTTCAGGCATTATTTTGGCTGCGCAATGTTCTGTTCACCCCCCCCCCCCCAACAGCAGATACAGTACTTCACTCTGCTTTGATTTTTAGACACAATGGGTTCTGATATTCGATGGGCCCACACACATAATTTGCTGGTTGTTCAGGTTTTCTGAAAGCATCCTAACGTATGATTTCTGAGTAATGCTAGAATAATCTGGTGTTAGACTGGTTTGAGTTCCTGTGTGCACACAGTGTATAATAACTAAGTACACACTAGCTGCGTATGCACAAGCTGAGACTCGATGTGTCGTTCCTCAAAGGCCTTATTCCAATATGGCGATATTTGAGTGTTGGCTAAACTGGAGTTCCCCGGGGGAGGAGCTGTGGTTGGACGCGTGCTAATTGGTGTTAAGTTTAGGACAGGGCCGGACTTGCGCCTCACGCTCGCGCCTAGCGGGAGTTCGGGGGGGGGGGCTGCGGTCCCGTTAGCGCCTGGCTGCAGTCCCAGAGTCCTCTCTGCCAGCCAGTGAAATGAGATTACGCTGTGAACAGTAATCATCCTCGTTCATCCCCCTTTCCTGTGGGGTCTGGCCGCACGCGTGCGGGGAGTAGGGTTGCCAGATTTAGAATTTGTCAAAACCGGACGACACGCACAGCTGGAGGCGTGATCTGGAACGAGGTCGGGAGATGGTGGGCGGGGGGGCGGGGGTGGGGGGCGGGGGTGTCCTCCTCGGCACGGAAATCGAATCATGATGCCGTTCAGGGAATCATTGACATGCAAATTCATTACAC